>JAZHYW010000223.1:0-52086 GCA_037355805.1 Ixodes ricinus
CTACTGAACAGTGCACTGAAATATGTGAGACCCTTAGGATACAAATTAGGTTACCATAAAAGTGCACAAGCACCTTGTTTAGAATAACACATTTATTTTGCATGGATCACACCTATTTGTAAGGTTAAGGCCCTAAGAATAGGTTACTGTCGATTTATGCAGCATCGAGAGAGCATGTTTTACGGGCAGTCGTTTTAAAATTCATATGCACCGCGCATCGCTGTCATATGCACGAAAACCACACATACAGATACAGTGGAAACTCCAAGAAACCAGAATCACACTCTGTTGACTGCTGCTACATCTTATACACTTGACGATGTAAAGACATCGATTTGCAAGTAAGCGCCTCCGCAATTACAAGGGTTTCAAGTATCTTGCTTTCCTATCGTCAATATTTAATGAAAACACATAACATTTCGAAGTTGAATATATGTATCCCTAAATTCAAAGCATTTGCATAAACGTCTAAATATTCAATGTTAATGACATTTCCGTCAAATGACAAAATGAGCAATCGGCAATTCAGCGAGCACCATTCCTGGCTCAGCGCGGTCTACGTGCGAGGCTCGTGTCATGGGCTTGCAATATGGACGATCGCGCGAGCGACATTCAACCTTGTTTCCTTCCCCGTGTGGCAAGAGTATCATTATTCAGGGTGTTTCACGGAAGGTGGACAAATTCGATATAACAAAAACTACGCTCTGCAAAAAAAAAAAAAGACTTGTGTCTTTTTGTTTAGAGCCAGGAGCCTATTTAGGAAAATTATTAAAGTCCGAGATAATTAGAATAATTTTTTTGCTTAATTAACTTTTTAATATTGTGTTTAAGGCATGGTTCTAATTAGAAAATTACTCAGCATCATTGAAAAAGAATAAACCAACAAATCGCAGAACGATAGAAGGCACGCGCGTGTGGGCAAATTCGCAATATCAAATTTGTCCACATTTCTGTAAACACCTTGTATATTCAAGAATTGAAGGTACTGATTCGCGGTTGATAATCATTGAAAGTTTGATGTTTACAAATGTTTTGCTACGTTCTCGTGAATATTTGGATATGTCAAAGCTCGAGAATTATATAGGACGTCGAAAGCATGGCAATCTATTTGATAAAGTGCCAAAGAAATTGTTGGTAAGCTATTGAAAGCGGGTTTAAGGTCGCTTGGCCAAACGCACTGCGGCAGCACAGAGAATTGAAAGACACTCCTGCACAGCACACCTCGGCAATAGTGAAAGGTATAAGTACATTATTTCTGTTTTGGTCAATATTTGATATGAAGTGCAATACGAGGGCTGTTTTTTAATATCATATGAACTGGCAAGAAAAGCGCGCCGGATGAAAAATTTCTTAAATGCATGCATTTTAGGTTGATCATACACCCAATTGTCCACAAAATCATCGCACAGGCTTAAGCGATTTTCATGTCCTGGCACAACGTTTTGCAACCCTCATCGAAGAAGGTCACAACCTGGATTCCCGATCAATCTATCAGGTGCTCCACACGATCTTCAGTCGCCACATGTGTTATTCTCTGATCTCCATCAATATAGAGGTCTGATGGTCCTCCCTGCCTCTTCATCTAATTTCGGGCCCTCTAGCGACCGATAATCTTCATGACTACCCAATGCAATTATTGAGAACCCGGGTCGCAACATTCTTCGATGAAGGCATCTTTACCTTTCAGGTATTTCATGACATGTGTTTGAGCATGCATAATCATTACGTAGAGGGGTAGCTACAGCATGTATTTAGATTTCGCTTGTGTTAAAGTATTTTACATCAATATTGCTTTGATCCCAAATTTCATCGGATGTTGAAGCAAGCAGTCCTTGTTATTGAAGTTCACGTAAAGTGTAAGCGTCTTAATGTCTATTACATTGATATTTCGGTAATATATTCCATAAAAAAGTTCATAATCGAAGTTGTCCATATTAAGGACACAAAATGCACATATCTCGGAAATGAAAGTAAGGGCGCAAACGAGGTGGTGAATGCTAAGCATGGCAAAAATTTCGAGACCGCGGGTAAAAACGTCACATGCTGTACAAGATATCCAGTACAGCTGATTGTGACGTTTTCTGTATGCCTCTCGAGGAACTTCACTTATTCGCTTATACGTTTTACTTTTTTAAGGCCACGAGACGTTTGACCCCGACCACGGTAAGGGCGCGCGGCGCTCATCCGCTCCACTGCGGGCGCCCGCAGCTCCGTTAGCAATCCCTAACTAACCTTGTGCATCAACACATCTCGTCCTCTCCGTGATTTTCTGGTAAATGCACTAAAATTAAAATTTCGACTGAACAACAACAAACGTTGCAACATTACCCTGGAATATTTTGTATGACAGTCATGAAATATCAATAAGCAGTAATTGATTTTTGGTGGATTTAAACATTTGTCCCACGTCTCTACAATTTGTTTGCGTGTGATCGTAAAAACCGCATTCACAAAATTATAACATTCTGGATTTTTGACAGGAAATTTTAGTAATTCATATGTCTGTAATCGCCTGGGTATGAAAAAACGGAAATAAAAAAACAAATTAACATTTTTGAAAACTTTTTTTCACTGACGTCACTTGAATTGGACTATGTAGGAATCACCATAATTGTCACAATCGCATTCCCAGGGGAGTTGCAAGAAAGGGACTTTGATATTGTTATAAGCATTTCCTTTAGGTTATGGGAAGTAATATTTTACTTCGATATAAGCTCACAAGCGTTAAGATGAAGGCCAGATAGCTTTTTCGTCGAATAAAACGACGTGATAGTCAATAAAACATCCATCCAAGGAGACAACTTGCAAGGATTTGTAGTAAAGTTTCTGCATAGGTATTCCGAGATAAATGCATAGCAAATAGACATAAGTTTAATTATGCATATATATCCTTTCTATATATGTTACTTGTCACTGTAGATTAAGTCATTCTTAGATTTTCATTAAATTTCTTGTACATTAACACCTTGTCGCCTTCTCTCCACACGCCTCTGCTATTTTACTAAGAAACAAATTCAAACTAAACAACAACAGGAATATCCATGTTACCCCGGATATTTTAGATGACAGTTATAAAATATCAATACATGGTAATTGTATTTTCGGACGTGCACATGTTTTACTGTATTAATTCATTGAACGTCTTTGTACTGATTCAATTTGGCCATATTCTCAAAACGATCAATTTCTGCATTTTGACAAAATATTTTGATGTTCCCAAGGACTGTAATTGCCCAGATATCACGTAAGGCATATCAATTGGAAATTAAATATTTCCCTGCAACTTCTTTTTCCACAAACCTTTTTTGTTCTGACCTGAATAGGATCGGCTAAATGCGCACAACCGCGTGCCAGTGTTCTTTACGGAAATGCGACTTTAATCATGTTCATAACATTTTTGATTAATTTTCAGAAATGCTATCTCCAACCATTAAATATTTAACCTTGTTCAAAACATTTCCACGCAATTAAAAAAATTATATTTGGGATAAAATGTAGTTCCGTTTCTCATAACAATATAAGGAGTCATTATGAACGTATTTCATTATATATTTTTCTGCAAAAAGTCTCCCAGATAAAAATAGAGTGAAAATATATACCGCATTCATGAAATAAGCAGATGTTAACTACTAGCTTTTATTTGTCACCCTAAATTCAGAATTATTCTGATTAGTTAAAACTGCAGACAAATGCATATGCCTTATTGTCTCATGGAGGTGAGCGGCAGCTTTTATTCGTTACCCAGGTATTAAGTACAAACTCATAAGAATAAATATAGAATTGTAAGTAGAGACATATTTCGGGGTGTACCAAACACCTGTGTACATTGAAGGATATTTCCAAGCATACAGTCGAAATGGCAAATATTTAGAGAACGTTCGCATTAATGTTCCGTTCACTGTGCCACATATTTAAAATATTCGTAGTACTAATTTTAAAAATTGTCTCTATTACGAAGTTGAATAATTTATATTTTTATACTGAATTTTAGTCCCTAAATTTGTACCCTACGACGAAAAATATTACATTACATGCTATGCAAGTTGTTTTGTTTTTAATTTAGTGAAATCGCTCTTGATCTTCAAGCCTCTGAGTTCTACCTTCTGCATCGTAGTCCCAATGACTAGGAAGCTTTTCATGTTTGCATTTTATCCATAAGGAATATGCATATAAAGTGAAATGTTTCGTATTGACATTTAGGTTTTGCATAACATGCACGATTTTTACAAATTAACTCAAAGACATTTGTAATTTGGTCAAAACTTTAAAAACACCAAAACATTGTTCAGTTCGCAAGTCTTAGCATTAATATCTCTCAGAACCGGCCACGAGCAGGGCACGATAAGGAGTTTTTACGTGTGCGTCTGTTGCTTGGTTTGAATGCGTAGAGCATTAAAACAACGCTCGTTTTAAAGAACGCGGCGGTGGCTTTCGTTTGTTAGCGCCGGGGAGAGAGTGTGAAAGAATGGAAATGGTAACGCGTGCGACCCTCACATTGGTGGAAAGCGCTCGACGTCAGCACGCGTCAAACTCTTCATCTCCCATGACGTCTGACAAAGTGACGGACACCGCCGGAGTTTTCCGCCAAAAATGAAAACTTTATTTTTTGCCAAAGTCCCGCAAAGAGCTTGCGAGGTGACAAAGGGGAGGAGGCGCCGTGCAACACCTATTGGATAACAAAGTGGTAGTGCTGAATGAGATGGCATCATCAGGTTTATTTCACTTTTTGCAGTCGTCCATCATACTAAATGGAAATAGCAGAGGGTGGAGTAACAATTTGAATTATGAACGTTTTTAATGTTAAAGAAAAGTACATGCCTGTAGTTCTTTATTATTTCCACAACTCTGATATTTGTCTGAATAATAAAGTTTACATGAACGCTCCAAGACAGACATTCAGAAAATTTTCGCCTCGAGTGCTTATATTCTGAACACACTATATTTTGATGAGCGCAAAAGCTAATTTGGAATTCAAACTTGATACCAGTACACTGGAATAAATCTACCTTTGTTTTAGCCGTGCTTGTAATCAGTAAGTTAATTTCTTTCCAGATTTGTGATTTAGCCAGAACATTATTTGCTTTAAAAACAAGCACATTCATCATGGTATCAGCAAAATGAACTTGTGTCATGAACATACATATTAAATTTAGTCAATTGTTAAATGTTTAAAATATAATTAACGTAATTAAAAAACAACAAACGACGCTGAGTAATGGATATGTAGTCGCTAATTTGGATATGGTGGGACGGAGTTGCATATATGATATAAGTGATAATGAAATACCCCGAATACCATAGCAACCAAATGTATCAAGAAGAATTTTATGATTTATGCGATCGAATCTTTTGCTAAATTGTATAAATTTTCCCAAACTTAAACGGTTACTCTAAAGAATTATAGTATCATCTCTTCTGTACCAACAACACTGTTTCTGTCGCTGTATCCCTTGTAAATTTAAATTGAGCTTGAGTAAAAAGAATATTTTTCAAAAGAGGTGAGAATTTGAAAAAAGTTTTTCTATCGGCTTAAAAAACATAGGAAGAATAGAAATGAGGCGGTAATTATTCTTATTGTTTCTAACATCGCCTTCAAATATAACATATACTTTAGAAAGCTGCATTCTTTCGTCGAATAACACCGGACGGCTAAATTATGTTGTACAAAGGCGGTAAAATCTCTATTACAAATTGTATTTGTTCCATTAGAAAATTTCCGTAGTCACGACAGGGACTCTTCTTTATATTTATAACCACAAAGTGCACCTCGGCTGTATCAGTATGGTATAAAAAATCGTTTTTACATATGACCATTGAAGATATTTGTCGCAATACTGTTACGGGCGCTAGTCCCAACTCTGAGAACATGATTATTAAACTTTTTGCAATCTCTATTGCTTCTATACAACAACGAGCTACTATGCCCTATACGGAAGTTTACATGGGGCGTCTTTGTTTAACGGTAAAATGTTGAAATTTGAAGTAGTTGGGATGGGCGACAAAAATTGTACATAGTTTAAAAACTATAGCTAAGAAAAAGGCAAAACAATTTTCACGAACCCTTAATTTCTAGTGCCTCAATTCAGCAAATTAAGATATGTGCTATTTTGACACAATCATCTACGCAAGAATTCAACACTGCGGCCGCCACGAGCCAAACGGCCAATGCAGGGTCTTTAGGAACCCAAATCCTACGGTGACCCTGCCGGGAGATGAGCAAATCCCGAGTGGAATTTCTACCCCTTTCTGACCTTGTTTGGATACATATTTCTCCCTCCACCGCTGTCGTAACAACTGCATACTGGCGGGAAAACAAAACGCCACGGAAACTGCAAGTTTTAAACAACTAAAGTTGACGATGTACCATAAAGAGACGGTGTAACATGTTTATACTTTCTGCAAATACCGCTTAGAATAAATTTTTTGAGTCAATAGTTTCAAGAAAAGCGCATTAGCTTTTTTTGTCAAACCAATAACAGTTGCCGAAACAAATAGATAAACACGAGTTTTGATATACGGCCAAGTTTCATCACAGGCAAACGCTGGAGTTTGACGCGCCGCGCACTTGCCGAGTACAAAGATTTGTTGATTAAAGTTTGGATATTTACCTAATTTAAGCTCTAGCACACGAGTCACCATCTGAATGCTTGTCAAGGCAGTGATTGTTACTAGTCGAAATCGAATGCTCATGTATTGCTCGTGTTTAGTCAATGAGCCGTATTTAACAGTCGTCACCATGGGGTACTCTCAGGACTATTTCAACATTGCAATTCTCGTGACTGCATCATCATATTTTGCGAAAGACTGATATTTAAAATTCCACTTTTCTTCTTGAAATTATACCTCGACAAAGAAGCGTCTTTTTCAGTTGTATCGCGTACGACTTTACGTGAGCCACACTAGTGCCAACAAGATTGTCTAAATTGGGAAACAATTCAACCCAATTTCGTTGCACGAACTTTAAGTCGAAGCATGGGAAATGTCCGTTGCCAATAGAACTAATGAAACAGCACTACTATAATTGATGTAAATGCTGAAATTTGATTCCGTTGTGGTTTTAACAACTATTTTGAGCCGTCTGGTTTCCAAATCTTATATAAACTGTAAACTACATCAACGGCAAGCGTAAACATATATTCAACAAAT
The DNA here is from genome assembly GCA_037355805.1 of Ixodes ricinus. Taxonomy (NCBI): domain Eukaryota; kingdom Metazoa; phylum Arthropoda; class Arachnida; order Ixodida; family Ixodidae; genus Ixodes; species Ixodes ricinus. Next base: position 7,147 of record JAZHYW010000223.1, read on the forward strand.
CTAACTGAATTGCACGCAGTATTAGACTGAGAAGCTCTATTAAGTAAAATTAGAACAAAACTTCAGAAAACAAAAAGCAATTTCAATAATAAAAACATGTGAACTAGGTCCACTCTAACTATGATTTCCTTGCGCGTTTCTTTATATTTGTAAAAGTACGGTAAAATAATAATAAAAACCTCTTTTAGGCGTCATGTTGCTAATGAAGCATTCACTTTTAATACATTTCCTGAAAACAAGATTACATTTGTAAATTGGCCTTGATTGCTTGAACAACTGGCATTACCACAAAATAACCGTTTCGGCAAGCCACTACCAGATGTCAGGGACATCGAAAGAAGCGAATACAGAAGTCGTTGCATAGAAAGTTATATTTCATTTTCTTTAGTGACACCATTTTGAAGAACACACACTACATTAGTCTTCAATGTTAAGTGAAAACAATTTGCCAATTCTTTTTAGATACACCGATGGGTTTTTATATATATAGAAACTATATCATCTCAAAGTGATGTTTAACAAATATAAAATTATATTCTACCTGAGCTGTGCGATTGAATATAAACAAAATATATATATTTCAAAGTATTTCCCAAATATGACTATTCTTGTCACTTAATCACCCCGGACTAATAAAGTTCAAATATTAAACTACTTACCTTTCCACGCCCACAGTCAGCTCCATCCGGTAAAGGATGATCAACGCAGGTAGGGTATTCTTTGGAGTTATTGGACACGGGACTACAGCATTCAAAACGGCAGTCACCATTTAGTTCCCTTGACTGTTGTTTAAAGAAACGAAAACAAAATCAATTTTGAAAACTAATACCTGTTTGCTACACGGTAGCACTTTTAGTTTGCCTTTTCATATTTTCATACGCATATTTGTGTTATCAGCGATTTTTCATTCATATTTAAAGCAAAATTTAAAAAAAATGCTGATCCGTCTACAGTGTATAATGTCGAAAACAGCAAGAATGAAAACAAAGCAGTGAAGGCGATTCACGCAAAGACCCATAACACTCCCGATTCGGGGCAATGGAGCGAGTCGTCAACAGAAACTAATCCTATAAAATGATAATTTATTTTATCACTGCTCATTCATAGCTCAATTTTGTTTTATGTACGCTCTGCATAAAGAAATTCTTCGCAACAACATTTACTCCGTTGGTCACAGCGAAAAAAGACTCAGCAGGATAATACGTCGTCGTTGGAAGTGAAATCGTAATGCGAATAGTCTTAAGACACTGTAAAACTCGAGTTTTACAGTGTTTCAAGGCCACAGAGCAGCAAAAAAGCAATTATTCCTTGGCGTCACTTTTGAAAGTGGCACATTTTTTAAACCCAAAAATGATACGTGTCATTGTGCTGTGTTCCTGTATGTAAAGGTTAGCATAAAGAAAATTGTTTGCATTATAGCCTTAGTGCACAGATGAAAAGGAACGTTGGCCTGCAGGCTCCCATTCAATGGCTGATTCACATTACAGACTGATTCGCGGACACATTGATCACGTCACGACACGTCCCTGCTTTGTCCGTGTCTCAAGCGCATCCACACGAAGGAGTCAACGAGTGACAGCCAAGACGGGCCAATCCTGTTCCCAACCCCAAGTGCCGCGAAACTCCGACATCGCACGATAGCGCTGTGGCACCTTGCTCAAGAGCGAAATTGACGCTTGCTGCCGAGAAAACACGTGCGCAGCTGTTCCGTGCAGAGCGAGAAAGAAAGCAGCATAGGCTTAGCATGAATCGCCACTAGCTTGTGGGAGCCGAGGGTAAAAGACGAGGCAGAGGGCACGTGACAGGCGGTCGGCGGGGCAAGTCACGAGCTGGCGCGAGAGGTGCAAGCTGAGCGAGGCTGAAGCTGGTACCAGGAACGACGGAGCCGGGCTGCCTGGCCTGGCCCATGGCGAACCCCGGAGCGGTCCACCAGCGAGGTCTGGAGCAAGACCGGTGGAAACGGCGAGCCCTGGCCATATGACCTCGGCTATGACGATCCCGGGAGGTTTTGCAGCGAGACTCGGGCATTGATAGCCCGGGACAGCCAGCCTATGCAGCGCTGGCGTGGGAAAGGCGAAACGTAGGCCTGGACACGGACTCCGACTGTGAGCTCTGATCGACGGGCGACAACAAGGGTCGGCGTGCCTGGACTGCCGGTTCTCGACGACGGGCAACAGAGAGGTACAGTAAACCCATTCGCTGTGTTCTCGTTGCTGTGTGTCACCCCCTAGGTGACGGGCGGAGCGCATACCGATCGGGCGGCGATTACTGGTAGAGGGACCTCCATAAAGAAGACCCCACAAGCTTTACCAACCGCCCAGCGTACGACCGTGCCACAAGCATAGTCCCGCTCGAGGAGCTTTGGGCGCAAAGGGACGAAGTCCTGTGCTTCAGAAGGGGCGTTTTAAATGCCTTCACGCTACTCCGCGCTCGCGCACAGCACTTCAGTAGGCTACAGCCGCAAACAAGGTATCTCTAGGTGAGAGGTTGGTTGAACGTGCCAAAAAGGTTGGGGTGTGGTATCCTAGATGAGTTTCGCCGAATGTTTTTCGACTCGAGCTCGATGGATTACGAGAACCTGCGTCGCGTTAGCAAGGTAAAGTTTGTGGAGCATTTTTTGTGCGTGGAACAAATAATCGAGAGACAAATCTAACTTGCGAGTCCCAAAAGCACAATAATGCGCCATCCTTGATTTAATCGTCCAAAAACACACACCAAGAAGCATACTACTTTTGCCAGACTAAACTCTTTTCGAGCAGCCACCTTCCACAAATCCGCTAGTGAAAAGCAGCTTGACTTTCTTAGCCCGCGCATGTGCACACGAAGCATGAACCGTAATATTCAGTAACGTGATGGTCACGTGATAGATGGTACGCAGACGAAAATCGCGATTTGGTCCGTCGTGTGAATTGGCACTCAGGAGGCTGCAACAGAAGTGGGTTGATATCGAAACACACTCATGCACAAGTGAAAAAGTAGTTCACTTATTTTACCTATGCTTGGAACAAATATATTTATAAATCGTTGGTATCAAATATAATATACTATATAGTCGTTTAAATATATATTTGAAGTCGCAAATTTGAATTTTTGTTTTGTGTGTGGAACTAGTGTCTAGAGCGGACTTCAGACTTTTGACCTCTGCTTTTGATGCTCACATGTTGTAGGTATCGAAAAAAATACCTAAACGATAAATATTGTGCACTTTGTTTTACAGCTCACTAGACTACTAACCATCAGAAATGCCAGTAGTACCGCAACAAGACAGTACCGGTAGTCGTAGGCCCCTGGGAATTTGCCCGTCTTATTCATAAACCATATTCATGGTCTATTAAGCAAATTTCAGTCCAAACAAACATGTAATTAAGGACCCCATCTACATATCTTCAGGCCTCGACAATAGCTGCAAAGTTGACATACCCACATGTAACACTACTTCTTTTTTCAGTATTTTAATCCTTAAAACCTCTTATGATTGGTACCACCTTTCCCCATTTATAGCGACTGGAAGTGGTTTAAATAGTTTTAAGGCTGGCCTATCTAACTATTATTCTTGTAATGAGCCTGTATAACAACTTTTAATATTGCTTGACTACCAAATTCCTCCCCCTCCTGATTGTTTTAACGGTGAGGGTATAATAAATAAATAAATACATAAACTTTTAGCCACTATCACTTTGGCAATACTACTGTATATACTAACTAAAAAGGCCTTTCCGGGTCATTTTCTTTCTTAAGAAAACAATGCAATTATGTTTCGTATCAACTAGAAAAACCGCACACCAAATGTTTCGATCTAATTCCGCCTAAAAGTTTATGAAACTGGCAAGAGGATGCGCAAAATTACCAATATTTTCTGGTCTTTATGGTCGAGGCCCGGCATGGCCAACAGCGCAGTCAATATAGCCGTGTAGGCACATGTCACAATGAGCTACCTGTGTCATGTTCAGGGCACCCAGATGGATTTGTTTTCTTGTTTTGTACGTTTTTATGCAAAGGCTACATGCGGTTCTTACAGCGCGCTCATCGTTGGCCATGTGATTTGTGGAATTCGCATGCGCTTGTGTGCACTGGTGGGCTCTCGTTCGAGCATGTGTCAATACTGGCAGCGTCCGTCACATGCGAGAGAGACTGTTTGTGACGTTGAGCAACACTCTAAGAAAAAAGGGTGTAGTCGGGTGCATCGGGCGCACATGCACCCTTTTCCTGAAAGATGCACCCTGCGTTACCCAGCCAGTGTACTTGTACACCGACAATGAGCATCCTCCTCTCCCTTAAAAACCTCTAGGTGTATCAGTGCACCCCCACGCTAGCCACGCGACCCGATCAGCTTGTGCTTGGATTCCCTCTTGGGGGTCACTTTTTGGGTTGGGCAGTTTCTTAGAAAGTATGGAGCTATCCTGTACACTCGGTATTGACAGTAGAGTAGACGCTATGCTTGTTTTAGGCCAATCGAGTCTCCGGGTAGGATCACGTGCCTACAGTCTCCAAGCTAGAGATAAGGCAGCGCACGGCACATGCCTGAAGGCCAAGGCCACGGGTAGTATCTACTGCACTATTAACTTTCGGTCGAACTTTCAAGAGGATATAAGTGACAAGTCCTGTCGATCTGTTCATTGTTGGGTTGCCCCTGAAAATAAGCCTTTGCGAGGGGCCCCCCTTTTGGCCTTGAAGGAGCTGCTATTTTCTTTTTCTTTTTCTCCTGAAGCTGAAAGCATGGAAGAAGGTGCGCAGTTGCCGGACCAATGAACGGGAGGCTTTTTCATCCCTCGACTCCGCTGTCTGGGCGGGGGTGACGGCAGGAGCGTGATCATGTGGTAAAGGTTTCACGTATAACGTAGTAGCCCGACCTCGGAATGTCTGACTCCTGGCCTAGTTTCTTGTGTGCTGTGCTGCGACCAGCGGGGCTGCCGTAGATTTCGTCCACGACAACGTATTCGAGTGTACCAAGATTTCCAGTGTTTGAAACGTCCAACGCAACAAGCGATTTCTTCAAAAAAGCCCAAGGAATTCATGTGATGCGTTTTGTGTTTGGTTCGGCAAATTACTGCTTCTGCCACATCGTGTTGAATCTTCACGGACCCCTTTCTTCTCGTTTTTGTGTTTGTGTTCTGCTGCAGTGCCCGTGTCGACATATATTTCGGATTACATATTTCGAGTCCGGTATTTTCATCGTAAGTGCTCTGCAACCTACTTCTTTGCAACAATTGAACGTTCCGTTCCGGATTGCCTGTAGAATTAAGCAATGTCTATTTTCTAGCAGCCGGGAGAATAACTTCCCCGAAATTCTATCGGCAGTCGCTTGCCATTAGCTGACTACAATCATGTGACGACTGCAGGTAGAATGCTGACTTTCTTAATCTCTTGGCGTTTTGTGAAAACACGTTTTCGTTGATACACGTTCTGTAGGCACGTTTCATCGACACTAACGTTTCATCGTCACTCGTTACGCGAAATGCACGCCGTAGGGACATTTTGTCGCGCGTGTTTCTCTGAATTGCGTGCTCACCGACTCAGCCCACCCGTTCACGCCGCTTCGTGGCGAGAGTCTGCGGCGGCTCATTACGAAAATGTTAACCAACCTGTCCCCCCGTACACGTCACTTCGCGGGTACAGCTGTCCATGAAACTTCGTTCGATGAATGAATGGCGATTGCTGGTGGAATTTCGTGGAAATAATTCGGCCGGCTGCTTGGAGAATAGACACTGCCTAAGACTCACTTCCGTTTCTTGTTTGCTTAGTAATCTTCTCAGTTGTGTAACTGATTCTTCGTACCTCGTCACATATATCACGGATTGCTTGCAAGTTTGTACTTGTTTACGGAATAAGCTGTCTAATAAACTTTTATGAGATTTGAAAACAATCCCGTGTGTCCCTTTACCTGCCTTTTTGCTATCACCGGGGCGCTTTCGTTTTTTAAGGGTTTTCTAGATGTCTTAAATAGGTTTATGAAGTTAGTTATGAAGCGGGTGCGTAAAGTGGTGTGACCATGCACTTTTGAATCATGTGCATCTGTGTTCTCTTCGAATTAAGTGGTTGTAGAAAGAGGTGCGACAGTACACTATTGAACGGGGTGCTTCTGTGTTCCCTTTGAGAGCAGTAGGTGTAGAAAGGGGAGTAATGGTACACTATTGAGCGGGGTGCATCTGTGTTCCCTTTGAGTGAAGCGGGTTTATGAAGCGGTGCAATGGTACACCTTCAAACGGGGTGCATCTGTGTTCCCTTTCATTTAATTGGGTGTAGAAAGAGGTGTAGCCGTACACCATTGAATGGGGTGCACTTGTGTTCCCTTCGTGTGAGATTTCTGTAGAAAAAGGTGTACATGTGCACCACACCAACGGGTGTACACGTACTCCCATATTTGGGGTGTGCAAGTGTTCCCCCAAAGGGTGTAGTATATGTGACAAGCACTTACACCCCCTATGGGTGTACCCCATGACACCCTTTTTTTAGAGTGAAGGCGTAGTTCTACAAACACATCGCGAATGATTTATGCATAGTTTGCTGAACTTAACTTTCTACTTTGCTTTCAAAACAAGCCTTGGGGAAAACTCGCCTTTTTATGCGCTAAAACACAAGCTGCGGCCGGGGTGCAGGCGTCGTCGTTTATAGCAGACTGCCAGTCGTAGCAGTCAACACATTCGCCCTAGCGCCGAGCTGCGCCCGGCTGCCTTGTATGCCACATCGCGATTCGTACCACATGCAACGTTACTTGATTACCTCACTTCTGTAACTCCCGCAGAGGCGGGTATCACCCCTCCGTCATGTTAGTACGCCTCCCGTCGATTGAAGCGCCATCTAAACCTTCGTTTCAAAACTGTGCGTTAAATAAAGAGTACGGTGCGACGCTATATAGACGCTGTGCTTCAAAATGTACGCATTTTATAAATTTCCTGCAGCTACCATAGCAGAACTGAGGCACGTCGAAGGACGCGAGGCGAGCCGTGGGGGCATAGGTAAGTGTGTGTGTGGGGGGGGGGGGGGTGCTGCTTGTGCAAGCAGCGTCTGTGATCAGTTCCGTAACTGAACTAATCTAATTACACTCCCCATAGCTAGAGTATATAGATTAATTCATTTGGCGTTTAATTGCCCGTAGCGAGTAATGTTGCTCGCTACAGGCAATGGTTCGGTTTCGGTGTCTGGTTAGCTTCAATGAAAGTTGAGCAAAAAGATTACAGTTTGTTTTTTAAAGAAATCACTTAGAACCGTTAAATATTACTAAATAAAACCTGATCAAACATGAACTCACATTTCTTGGATCTGGCCTGAGTTGCCCCTTAATAAACATGTGCACACATTCATAAATTCTACTTCTTTTGATTTATTGGAGATCTTGAAAGGTTTAGGTAAAACGATTTCATTGTAATAGGGATGTAGCCGAACTGCGTTTTTTTATAGGAACTGGCAGAGATGTGCAGAATACTATCGAGTTATGAATGTAGATAATGTCCGAAGCTAGAAAATTTATGTCTAATGTGGGTAACATAAAATACTAGAACCGAGCGCTCAAACGCGGGTGTGATACAAATTGAATGGTTATTCAAACACGTACCAAATTCCAGTCTAGAAAGTTAGGATGGGCTATTTGGCAAATTTTTGTTAAATTCATAGAAACACCTGGTAGCTTTTTTCTCTCGTCGTGCAGTTTTGCTTTGCTTTAAGCTTGAAGCAACTTGTGCATAGAGTTCTAAAATACAAAAAAAATGTTATTTGATCAGAGGTAAACCAGGTAAAGCGCCAGAGAAAAATCCTAACTTGGCACAAGCTGGTTAATCCTAAGGGCCTATATTTGACCTATTCTTTGGCTCGTCACGCAATTTCCAAAGTGCCAATCTCAAGCCACAGACACCACATGCCTCATGCAACATTCGTTTCACGCAAGAGAAGTTGTTTTCTACGGCAGGATCGCCACGTATGAACCGAAGATACAGCAGAGAAAGTAAATATGGCACTTGTACTTCTATTTCGGCCTAACGTTGCCACAAAGAACCCAAAAAACAAGAAGCAAACCTGACACTTGTTTGGTGATTTAGGCGCAAGGTTTCTAGATAGCAGCCCAACAATCAGTGGCGAAGCCTAACTTTGGTACTTTTTTTGGCGAGTTAGGGCCAAGATAGCTAGGCTCTGGCCAAAGGAGGTGAAGTTAGGCTCTACGTTATCTCCGTCTACCATTTTCAGGCCCTAAATCACAGACAAAAATCAACATTTGTTTGTAATAACAGTAATGTCAGTGACGCGCAATCAATATTAAGAGATATGCCTAGCTTGCCTCAGTATCACGAACATTCAAATTCAAAGACTCATTTCATTTATTGCTCATGGAAATGACTATAAAAATATTTAATCTTTAATTTTTATGCATAATATTTTGAAATATATCCCTAGACATACAATAGCGGCCAAAATTAACGTGGCCATAAACGTCTTCTTTCGTGAACCCAAGGAACAAACGCAGTGCGCGCTAATACCCTGTGTTCATACATAAATCCCGGAAGAAGCCGATGTTACAAGCTGTTGGTTCCAAGCAAAGGTGGGAAAAAATAATAGCTGCAGTGTCTCAGAATAAGAGGGCACTACACTTCGGCAAAAGGCGTTATAACAAATGCAGTTACACTTTTTCAGAAATGAATTAAAAATACGTGTAAAACTCAAATCAGAGGGACTTTATGATGTCCAAATGCTTGTTTAAATGTATTTTATTTTATAACTTGACATCTTTCACTTAATATTGTCGCAAATGACAATTGATGAGGCGACAAAAACTTAAACCAACTAAACGATTTATTGGGCGAAATTGTGCCCCCAACAAAATTGAAAAAGGCTAGCGCCGCAGGCGTCGATGGCGGCGTCACAGCAGGATTGAACGCTGGGGCGAGGTTGACTCTGGCTCGCCATGCAGAGCGCCTTACGTACATGCTTGGGGTTCTAGAGAAATCGGTGCAGAACGCTCAGCGCTTAGAACATTCGGACCTCGAATAAACAGTAGAATTCGTTTAATTCACCAGAACGCTACATTTACAAAATTAACACAAAAAACGTGCCTCCGCACATAGGCATTAAACTTTCGCCCTTCGTGTGGGAGTCAAGCACGAAAAACATCCGGCCATGGGCGGGCTGCATACTCGGCTAGTTGCACACGCGGCATTCCCCCCATATTCAAAAAATGCATCGCCCCGATGATACACAAAAAAAAAACAATGCAAAACAAAAGTAAGGGTGCACTGACGAGTAACTTGCAACACGAAACATCCACAGTGCTATCGTGCGTAGAGCGATTTGAGAAGAAAGACGTAAGCCACCTTGATTCGCGGCCGGTGGCGTGAAGAAAGCTGGGTTTCCTCAGGCGCCACTTTGTGTTTCAAGTCCCCTAGGCGGCGGAAAATCTTGTAGGGTCCAAAGTACCGCTTTAACAGCTTCTAACGCAGGCCGTGAAGACGGACCGCTGTCAACACCCAAACGCTGTCTCCTGGCTGGAAGTGGACGTACCGACGACGGAGGTTGTAGCGGCCAACGTGGACAAGTTGCAGGTCTTGAATACTGAACTGAACAAGCTGGCGAACGTTTGCCCGTTGAGCAACCATCTGGGCGTCGTTACCCCCGTTGGCAGCTGGCGCATGGTGCAGCATCGCTTCGAGCATCATCGTCACCTTCCGATCGTGAACCAGCTGAAAAGTGTAACTCCAGTGGTCTTTTCAACCACTGTGTGTTAGGCGGAGGTAACATATGGCAAAACTTCTTCCCGTCTTCTGTTCCAAGTCAACGTACATTGAAACCACGTCGGTGATGGTCTTGTTTAGCCGTTCGGTCAGTTCGTTGGTCTAGGCATGGTACGCCGTGGTTCGACGGTGGCCGGTGTGGCTGAGACAAATTATCTCTTGCGTGAGATGTGGCATGAACGATGATCATCGGTCTGTAATCAGGACCTCGGGGGCGCCTAGATAAAGGACGACGCATTCAACAAAAAAACTTCGCGACTTCCTAAGCAGTCCCGATGAAAGGGCTTTCGTCTCGGCGTGTCGTGTTAGGTAATCGGTTGCGACAATTATTCACCGGTTGCCTTGGTTTGAAGGGGGGATATGGCGAGCAAATCCATTCCTATCTTCTGGAAAGAAATAGTTGGCGGTGCAATCGAATTAAAGTGTCCTGCCCGCCTCGTCGGCGGTTTCTTTCGTCGTTGGCATTTCTGGCGGGAGCTCGTCTAGTTTTGTACAGTCTTCGGAGGCCTGCGCCAATAATAATTCTCACGAACCCTGGAAAATGTGCTGCTCTATCCAAGGTGCCCAGCCATGGGGTCGTCCTGGCATTCTTGGAAGACTTGTTTGTGAAGGATGAATAGAATGTGCCAACAGCCACGCGGTGTTGTTGTCGCTGAAGTTCCCCTTGTAGAGCACACCTCGTCGGATGGAGAAGGTTAGCAGGGTTTGTATGAAAATGCGGGGAAAAGCGTTTCCTTATCCCTCTACCTACTCGATGAGTTCTCGCAGTTCAGGATCATCTCTTTGAAGTATTGTCATGTCACTTATATCTAGTGCGCCAAGGAAACACTGGTCGTCGTCTTCGGACAGGCAGGACTGGCCTCGGTCCTGCCTGCATTGGGTATCAGTCACAATATCCGGGAACATAAAGAACCTTCTGCCGATCAGCCCAAGGCACACGCGCCGATTACCTCATGACCGAGTTCGTACTCAGTGGCCCTTTCGAGATCCACCGCAATAGGGGACGCAATGGGATTCTCATAACCCTAATAATTTGGGACTGCTAAGTTTGTGCGAAAGTTATTTTTAAAACTGAGTGCAATACGGACCCAACAATTTTTGCACCATATTGAATAGCAAAAGTGATACGAATAATTTTCGAATAACTTTCGAATAGTAAGTAGACCGCTACTAAAGAAAAGTTCCGATTAGGAAATTATTTATTTGTTGCAAAATGTTTTTTATAATTTGTAACAACGGGACTAGACGATAAAAATAGAGTTCTATGATATATAATTAAATAAAGACGAAAGCTATTATTTGTTTGAATGTTGAACATAATATAGAGGTTCACGCTGGTGCTGAACATAAAATCACAGTTCGCGCGTAACTAAACGAAAAGGAATATTACACTCTATGAGTATTTTCCAGTACACATATGTGAGGGATGAGAGAAAGTACACAAGACATTTTATTTTCGCAGGTCAGAATACGAGAAGGCTTGTTACATCAGCTTAAAATACTTTAAGACACATGCAAAACAAAAAGAAAACTTTTTCACGTGTTTTTTAGCAAGAGACACTCATCGTCTTGTCACAGTGCCCGAGCACGTTAAGAATAGTCTCTGGCTTGCAATCTGGGTTGCGGAAATCGCCAGGTATTGCCACGCCGCACATGCGAGTGTCTTTTACTTTTCTTTGCCTACAGTTCGCCACCAGTAAAATGGTCTGTCGGTACGTGGCAATACTAGAAACTAAAGGTAGTCGTAGACCTCTTGCATTGGTCAACTTGGTTCATCGTTCTTCTTCGACAAAGCCAAGCTGTTCAATATCTTTCACTCTGAAAGCTGCTCACTGGTTTGAGATTGCTGTTCTGTACAACTTTCTTCGGATGTGAGCAGTGTTGAATCTGGTACATCTTGAGGCGTTGCACTCAATAGGAACTCTCCATTGTTGCTTTCTTCTTTGCTGTAGCAGGTATCATGCAATTGAGAATGAAGGAAGGTGGCAAGGGCTTGAGGTGCTTGTTTGCTTACGTCCAGTAACCTTGCTTTCACAGATCTGGAAATATTCTGGGAAAACGCCGTGCCTCGAGTTCCACTTGCGCCCTTAAAATCAACATCTTCACGCAGTGAAAAAGTGGAACAACCATTGCAAGTGTTGGGGAAACTCGGCACAACCAGCTCTTGCGCGTTCTTCAATTGGCTGCATCACTGAAGCCAAGGCTGTTAAAAAACGCCATTCGTCCGTGGTTCATTTATGAATGGGATCGGTTTCTGACAGGTCTAATGCAACAGCAGACTTGTGCGTCAGCAGGCGTGCCAGCATGGCGTACTCACTATTCAATCTTGTGCGTACATCTTGTACCAGCTCAAGCGGATATTACATGCCTATTTTATTTTGTATACCTTGCAGTCTTGCCCTTGCACTACTACTCCGCTTGTAGTACCCCACAATGGCTCGCGCTTTGGTGCATACGTTTGCGAACCCTTTGGTTTCTTTCTTGGCATCTTGAACGGAAAGCTGCAAGTTAAGTGCAAATCATGCAATGTGCATCCACAACGTTCGCACAGTCGCATAAACGAAGTTCTGAGCGTTTCAGTGACCACAAAGAAGAAAGCGTCAGAGTTATGCCGATTTCTTAAAGATGTCCTCTATCAGAGAACCCATATTCCTCACAGTAGACCGTTCGCGCATGCAGCGGTACACAAGCAGAAAGCTGTAAGGCCCGAAGTCCTCACTCAGCACATGGCACGTTACTGACAAATAATTGTCGCCAGCTCGTGACGTCCAGCCGTCAGTGAAGATGGCGATACACCCCTCGTTTTTCCTTAGGACGCTGTTCAGTAAAGTGTGGAGAGCATACCTAGCAGCATTGTACATTTCCGGGGTGACATTCCTCGAGAAAGTCGTTCGTAAAGAAACATACTCAGGCACTGCACAGTTCATCAGCTATAGAAAAGCTGGTTCCTCTACGTCTGTTTCGCTGTGCAAGCAAGTTCAATGAAGCAGACAATTTTCTTTGTTAGTGCCCTGGCTCGAACGTTCTGATTACTCAGGCGGGGCCTGAAAGCCGGTATCATTCTTACGTGCTTAGACTTTGGAGCATTACGCTTCTTCGCCGCTGCAGCTGCGCTCTCATACTACTTGCGGTCCCCTGAATGACACTTCAGGTGATTCAACATATGAGTTGTCGGGTTTGTTGGCGTCTTCAGGATGGTGCCACACACGAGGCTGTTTGACAAAGGAGCGCTGGGGCGATCGAAAAATTTCCAAACTCCACTGCACTTTCTCTACGAAGAACTTCAAGCTTCAACCGTTTCTACGTCGCTCATTCTGAGCGGCGGCACCTCTGCAACCAGTTTTGAAATGTCCCCACGACAAGCTTTCCGAAACCGTGCACGAGCAGTCTTGTGCGAAAGCGGTCCCTAATGGAGGCAACAGCAACGTATGAATTGAGGGAAACTGCTGCTTCCGATGATGCATTGCCTAAGAGAAAGGGTACGTATTGCAATCTTGCTGCAGCAATGGCAGACTCGGCGGCGCGTTGTGGGATGCCTGTGAAGAACTTCGCTGCGCGACACCTTAACGACTCTTCGGAAATTATTCTGAAAATATTCGAAACTTAAAAAAAATATTCTTCGATACGATTAACGAATCAAATAAGGTACTATCTGATTTGTTATACAAAAATTTAAAATATTTGCAAATAGTTGGGGGCGCAAAGGCCCTCCCGCTGTCAGCCCCAACGGTGGACGCGCCGAGTTATTACGACGGAGACTGTACTCAGCGGGCTGCCAGAGATTCACTGCAGCAGGGACGCATCGGGGTTCTTATAATCTTGAGAATTCAGGGCCATAAAGGACATTCTGCCGTCCACCCCAACGGCGGACACGTCGAGTACCTCATGATCGAGACCGTCCGCCGTGCTAAGCGGCGCTCCCGAGATCCACCGCAATAGGGGAGGCAATGGGGTTCTCATAACCGTGAAAATACGGGGCCGCGAAATTCCTCCCGCTGTCTTCCCCAACGTTGGACTCACCGAGGTATTTACAACCGAAACCGTGCTCAGCGAACCTCTCGAGATCCACTGCAGCAGAGGACGCCTCGGGGTCTCATAACCACGAGAATCCTGGCCGCAAAAAACCTTCCACCCTCCTCAGCAAGGTCGGACGCGGTAGTACCTCATGACCCAGACGGTTCTCAGCGGGCCTTCAGATACCCGCCGCTAGAAAGGATGTAATGCGGTTCTTAACCGTGAGAATTGATGGCCGTAAATGACCTCTTGCGGTCCACCCGAACGCCGGACCCGCCGAGTACGTTATGACCGAGACCGTACTCAGCAGACCTTCCGAAATCCGCAGCTGCAGGGGACGCACCGGCGTTCTCCGTACCTTCAAAATCCGGGACCGAAAAAAACCTTCCGCTGTCTTACCCAAATGTGAATCGCCGAATACCCCATGACCGAGAGTATACTCAACGGGCCTCCTGAGAACCGCCGCAAGAGGAGGCGCTTCGGAGTTCTCATAACTGTGCGAATTCGGGGCCTCAAAGGACCTTCCGCTGTCAACCCGAACGCCGGACGTGGCGAGTACGCCATTACCGAGACTATACTCAACTCGACAAGACAAAAAATAAGGAAAACACACTATTGGTATGTTTGTCCTTTTTTCTTTCTCAATCTTCTCGTGTACGTTCATAAGTTCAGCTGGCATCTTCAGTAGCAATAATGATTCGTCCATTTTGCGGTCATGGTGTCCTGAACATCTGCTTTCCCAAGTTTAAGTTGGTCGTGTAGCCTTCATCCCCACGAAACTAGGGGGATAGGCTATGTATTGAAAGCAGCTAACAAAAAGTGTCCAGTCCACCCAGCGTTGGTGACAACCTAATACACCGAACTCGGGAATGCATGGAAATACGGCCTGTTCCCGAACGGCACGTGAAGAAAAGTTGCTCCCTCTAGCCGAGTGGATCTGTCTAAGGGCGGAATCTTGCAAAACATGTAAACGCAAAGACATGACGAACGACAGAAAACGCACTCCCCTTCCGGAGCCGACCACACAGACGGGTCACTCGTTGAACGCCAAATGTTGCTTTCCTCTCGCAGCCAGGATGGTTCAGGTGGCCATCCGTGTAGTCAACTCCGAAAGAGATGGACTCCTAATAACCAGGAAATTTCTTACTTATTAGGGTGGGTTGTTGGGCTAGTTGGTTCATCTTAGCTAAACACGCACTACAGCGAAAAAAGAAAGACAAGAACAAGAAGTAAACAGGACAATCGCTGGTCCAGTTTACTTCTCGTCCTTGTCTTTTTTAGCGCTATGGTATATGTTCAACTAATTTTCTACTTTTTACTCAGCTTCTCGCACCCAATGCTTGCCCGAAACGCGGCACCACTCTCCGTCACACGTGCATAAGCCCCCCCCCCCCCCCTCACACACACACACCCTCTTTCCACAGCTTTGCTGGGTGCTAAAGTCCGGGCGCTGTAGTGCTGGTTTGTTCGCCGCAAACTATAATTTGGAAATTGAAGGACATCACCTAAGTTCCTGTGCTCTTTTCTATTTAGTGAACACCTAACAACGTTGTATCGGATTATTAATAATGTCGCACTATAGTGACAGTTTCATTTAATTCTGTAACAATATGTGCAACTTGCGACCGCTCTTCTCCACCAAAGTAGAATGTAGGTGATACGCGGCAGTGTGAGTTCGTATATTCACTTTGTTTAATACTAAGCTGACTGTGTATCGTTAACTACATTCATCATGCATCAGTCGTCCGTCCGTCTCTCGTCACAGGAGCACAGTTCCGGCCATGCCCAAGTGCAAAGAAAGCGGGATCAAGCGACGAAAAACAGGCGGTTCATTTATCCACCGAGCACGCAGCTTCTACCTTTCTGTGATCTAATGGGCAAACGTTTTGTAGCAGGTTCAAGGCAAACCTTAACATGCATAATATTATAAATTTTGTGATGAAATACTTACGATATAAATGCAATCATTTGTTCTTTGGAACAATTTGAGAACTTTCGATTGCCCGGCTCGGAAGGATTCATAATGAAGTGACCATAATTCCTATCTTTGCGGCAGTCCTTTCTTGGCGGAATACTTTTATTCCACAGATATATTTTTCCATCGTGAGGCGCCCCAAGACTGTAACATTAAAAGCTATAAATAAACATGTTTAGATATCGCTGCGGTAGACATTACCTCGTCTTACCCTGGTCTACCTCTCTTTCTTTATGTGAATCGCTTTTTTCTCTTCTTTAATTTGATCGTTTACTGCTGTTGACCCGCGGCCCATTAAATGTAGGGTTGTTTACTTTGAAAATTATGATTTCATACTTTCCAAGAAAAAATTTCTCAAATATAAAAAGACCAAGATCCTTTTCTTATTTTTTACAAATCAGAAAAAAATACGGTAAATTTAATGTCATTAGTATCGTATATCGAAATACATATTGTATATTTTATAACTAAGTACCATTGCTCTTGTGTGGGATCAATTATCTAGATATCACCCGTAAACACAATTTACAAGCGAAAAACTTTTAAAATGTTGTATTTGTATTTGTAACCCATTTTGTCACCTGGTAGAGGGTAAAAACACCTAAAAAGTTCCCGAAGGCTACACAGGTTTAGCATGTCGAACGATATACAGAACAATAAAGTGGAAAAGATTACTAGGCACGTAAAAGCAATATTTATATTTATGTTCAAAATATTATACGTATTTTTTAAGGATTCCTAATATTCTTTTTTGCAAAATGAAAAACAGTGTGCGGGTGTTATTTTAGGAGACGAAAGATTTAGTGCTTGTGGTTTTGTTCGACATAATGTTGTAAATATTTTGTTGTAGAAAATCGAATACGTCTCAATTTATATTCAGCATCACATTTTATTATCTTGCTGTTACAAAAAAGTTGCGAAGATGAAACATAACTTTGGTATGGTTGAAATGTGTTAGCTGGGGCATAGTTATTAAACGATGTTTCTCAAAATAAGCCGCTGTTTCATCTTTATACCTCAAAAAATTCATATATCACATGGCTCCTCTCTGTAGCACTATTAACATGTTTTTTGTAATCGATCGTCATGTCAGTACCCCGAACTAAAGAACAGTAACATAAATTAAAGTGGATACATGGCTAGTATACTGAATGGTTTAGTTATATTGAAAAAACGTCGTTATTCATTGAATAAGGTGATTGCGATGAAAATAACTTAACCGAGCTTAAACGCATGAGTTGCCTCGTGGAGAGTCAGTGAAACCACGAACACACACACGCACACACAATCGCACGCACACAAACACACACACGCACGCACACACATACACGCGCACAAACACACACACACACAAGAGTACACACACATACACCAAGAGACTCAGGCGATTCAACATTTCCGGTATGCACCGGCGGAATCTATTGGCGATGTCATATAAATACCTTGGTTTTTGCTGTGAAAAGTGTTTATTTGGAATTTTCGTATATT
This sequence comes from Ixodes ricinus, assembly GCA_037355805.1. NCBI lineage: Eukaryota > Metazoa > Arthropoda > Arachnida > Ixodida > Ixodidae > Ixodes > Ixodes ricinus. The sequence continues at coordinate 24,340 of JAZHYW010000223.1, forward strand.
CAATTTATGCTTATTTATGCTAAGTCATGTGGATAAATTAAATACAAAACTATCTGGGACGCTTTAATATGTCGGAGTAGTGTTGCGCTGGTTCATGTGCCTCCAGTACTACGAAAAATAATTTTATTTTATTTTGACGTGTTTGAGAGAGGTGCCAAATGTTTTCAGTGTAAAATAGATAGCAGCGGACAACAATCAATATATCTAAGTTACCTAATTATTTTTAAATACTTCTGTTCTGAATGAAAGACTAAGTATTTATTATTTTCAATTGCTTAGAAACAAAGTGTGGCCATCGCTTTCTTCAAAATTACAGACAACGTATCACATTGTATTAAAAAAATACTACAATATGTAGTATGACGGAATGCTTAAAAGGCGGCAGGAATGAACAAATAACTGCTTTATTTGATATCAGTAAGGTTTAACTGAGATATAAAATAACAATAAGAGAATGTTGAATATCGGGATACAATCCGAGATCTGTATCTCGGATACAACCCGAGACACAGATTTCAGACCGTATTCGGAGATCTGTATGGGAGATAGACACTCCATATATTATCGGAGATTTGTATCTCCGATCGTATCCGCATCGATTAGAAATGCAGAGTTTAAATGTTCCCTGCTAAAGAATAATAGAAAATTTAGTTAGTTCTCTCAGCAGACGACATGCTCTCTAAGTGAACTTACGCATGTCCCAGTTCATGTGGCAAGATGCTCACCATTCCAAACGACATAGGCACGTCCTCCACCATTACCATGCTGTAATTGACATTGCAAACGCCACCGAGTCGAGCCTGGCCTGAAATAAAAAACAATATTGGGCATTTGTCAGAATAGAAATTTTGAAAAGACTAGCATTCTACTTTGATACCTTTGTTACCGACCGTGGCGATTTAATTGGAAATTAACATCATGGGACATGACGTAACGTGACGCACTCACCAATTCGCTTTCCTCGTTACAAAATTTTCCGGGGAAATTAGTGTCATCTGTTTCACTGGAGTTTTCGTTCTCTATTAAACAATAGCTTCCCCGTCATCCACTGAAACGATTCTTTCGTGATTTCTAAACATATTTAACAATCGCTGTTTATTTACTGCACGATATGCATTGAAGGTCTTGGAGATGAAGGTAGTTGCGAATTGTTTATATACCACTCCTATTGGGAATACCTTTATTAAAGTATACACAAAACTCAAAGGGTATCCAGATGAGTTATGTGCACTTCAGCTATAAAAAACTGCATGCCCGTTTCCGTACTGTATGAATACTATCAGGATACCATGTCGAAATTAATTTTCCTCCATCTATCATCGCGTAAGGTGGACGGTGTATGACACCTGGCTTATTCTTTTTGGTACGAACAAGTTTGTAAGATGTAAAATTGCATTGTATCTCAATTGGTGTTTTTTCTCATTTCAGGAACGGTTTCGGTGTCCAATGTTCCAAATGTATTAAAACCTACACGTCTTGAGAGCATTCTTAAAATGAGACAGGGTATAATCCAACATGGCGGAGTTCTGTTTTTGAGTTATTAACTATTGAAATGGCGTAGGCAAAAACTGAAGTTTCTCCCATTGCGTGTTTCAACTCTAGTTTTGTTTTTAATTATATTTTGAAATGGAGCACTAAGACTGTTTTGCAAAGCCCGGTGTGGATTTACTTAATTTGCAGAGACCCTTGGCAAGTTTTTACGTGGGACCTACGGGGTGAGTCAGATGGATCGATGACAGTTTAAAGGGACCGCACAAATGAATTTGTGAACGTATTGAGCTAAACGTTTTGAGAGGGGACCAAAGAACGTGGATTTAGGATATAAAAATTATACTGAAGAAACTTACGAAAGTAGGAAGTTAGAAATTAAAACCGTAAAACCAAATACAATGTAAGCCAGTACTGGCAACTCCCGCGGAGGGCAGGCGAAAAGTGATTGCAGCGCCCCTGGCGAGCTCGGAGTCTCAGCTAGCAGACGAATTCTCCGCCACGCATTGGTTTCGCCGATCTCCATGCAAGGTGACCAATGAAAAAAAAATTTCACGGGGGTTCGCTGTTTTGATTGTTAAAAAATAGGTGCCACCTCATGAGTGAAGGACATTTTCTTCCCGTGGGAAAGGTGTTACAGCTTGTATGGTGCAATTTTCGGCTGTCCTGAGGAAAACAACTCTGTCAGAACTTACGCAAGCCAGGCAAAATACGAATGTACCTTCGCCCTGTTTCTTGAAAAAGGGCAATGAACAAAAATTTCAGAGCATGGCTACGTTTAAACTTCACTTTTCTTAGCGATCAGTTCATTTTGTTGTTGCAATTCCAATTTCTCATGAATGCATTGCTTACTGCCGTTTCGTCAAATAGACGAGCCGGCTAATCCCGATCGTCTCCGGATGAAGAAGCAAAAGGCAATTTTGAACCACGTACGTTACTGCGATGTCAGTATGCTCTGATAGAAGTAGATTGCGCACATGCAAATCTGACGCTATTACTAGAACTAAAAAACGCGAAGTTACAAAAACAAATAAAAAGCACCAGTGTGACGGTTGTGCATCTCCTTCCATTTTCAAAATCTTCTTTTCTTTTTTGGTGACGCTACGCCGCCGCGATCCGTCTTCCTCCTTCGTTTATGTTTTTTTGTTTGCTTTCTTATTTCTTGTGTTTACTTGACGTTCGAACCATCGCGTATCTGGTGTTGCCTTGATTGGCTTAGTTTTTACTTTTTTCCTTGGCTTCGTCGCACACTACCACCGGTTCGTCTGCTACGCAATAGACGGACATCTGGAGGGCCGTCTGCAACAAAGTTGTTGTTATTGTTTTTGTTTGTTTTTCCACTGTCGTCGGTGATAACCTCCGATGTTCGCCTTCGATTGAGTTTCTAATGCGAAATATTCATATGCACTTTTTGATATTAAATAAATACATTAAGTACGCGGTCACGTCTGCTGTGGGTCATCGTTAGTTCATCAACCGGCCACCTACGGGAATACAGCAGCGCATACTTGGAGATCGCAGGCATGCCATGTGCTGCTTACCACTGCAAAAACAAGTTTTTGTGATGTAATGAAAAATCTTTCTTCCGCTTCCCGAAGACCGAACAAACGTGAGTAATTATGTTACTTCAAGTTAAACTGGAAGAGCTATTCAAGCCTGGCTTCAAAATCGCCACTGACGCCTCAACAGATGATTATGACAACTCCACGGAGATCGCTGAGAACTTCACGGACGACAGACCAAATGCACAACTTAACATTTAGTCTTAAGTAGTCGGGTGGGCAGCCAGTCAGATCTGTCATCATGCTTGCTATCAGAAACATGGAACACCTCGAAAGACATTCTGTTGAAGAACAATAAATACTCGCATGCGAAAATGACACCACCCTAAGACTTAGCTCGTCACCTAGCCGGTAACATAAGGCGTGCCTTCGATAAACATTTCACTGATATATATATAACCAAACAAGAGTTCAGCTGAAAACGCACTTGAGGCCGCTGATCGACACTAAAAACAAAGGCACGGTGTGCAAGGATAGCCTCGACATGTACATCAACAAGTACTTGAATGTACTTTTGAACTGCTTCGCCAAGCGAGCAAACAAACAACCTGCCAAAATCACAGGGAAAAGAAATGCGAACGCAAAAAAGGTCACACACTGCTACCACGAAGAAGATTGCAGCGTGCGACTTTCATTTACCGGTCAGTGTGAGCTGGGCTACGTTATTCCTTTTATCTGTGTTGTTCTTAGTTCCTACCAACGCCGCGAAAGCAAATAAACAAGCGTGTAACGTGCAACCTAAAAAAAGAAAAAAAAGCTCTTTTTTTTAATAGTTTCGTCATGTTGCTTCCGCTTTGTTTGTTGTGAACTCAACACCAACGGCGAGCGCCACCTGCTAATTTTCAATACTCCTACCGACGCCCCGTGCGATCGTCGTCGTTGAAGGTGATCCTTGCTGGGTGATTTGTACCTTTGTATCGTCTGCTAACGTTTTCGTTTCGTTCGCCACTGTTCACGACTGTTCCCCATTTTTTTAATTTTCGTCTGGGATGAATACTTCATTTTTTTTTAAAGTTCGGAAAGTGTTTGCACGGTCATTTTTCTTCTTACGTTTTGTTTTGTAATGCTGCAGAGGCTGGTGCGCTCGCTCTGGTAATATTACAAGTTGTTTGCGCACGTTTTAGTAATCACCAATTCAGGCAAGAAATTGTCACAACTCAGTGTGTAACGGATAAACAGTAACCTCTTACGACGTAGTTCGAGTAGCTAAAAACCTCTTTTCCGCTTCCCAGATGCGCTTCAAACGCGTGCGATCCCCCTGAGTGACGTTTGAGGCCTCTAAATAAACCGCTCCATCTTTGTTTCTGCGCGCGTTGTTATTTGATTGTCGTTGCAGTTGCGATCAGTGGATTCCGCTTTGCAAGCGGACTGACCGTAATGAATTGTTTCTGCTGTTGGGGTGACGAAACGGGGCACGCAAATCTCGAGGACGTCGCAGAGCCAATACTTTTCCATAGCGTCGTCTGCTTCCGAAGACTCCGAGTCCGCTAGAGGCGCCACTGTCACGTTTGCCACCTCACCAATAGGTTTTCGGCAGAGTTTCCAGTATTGGCGAAGCTATATCGTATTTAATAAAACCTCTAAGTACAGAGGCCGTCTGCTAAAAAAGGTGTCTGATTGGTGCAACAGCCGAAAGATGGCTGCATGTAAAACCGCAGGCGGTTAGAATGGCTAGATTCAACAGAGGGTCCATCTCAAACCATGGGTAGAGTTTGCAATTTAATGGCGGACACCTTCTGCGGCGATCGGTCGCAAGCGTAGATACGCTGCGTTTTCGCGTGGTGAGAAGAAAAGCAGAAGGAAAGGCGAAAACGTCTGCAGACTTTCAACGCTTTCGTCACCTCCTCGCAGCTTGTATTGTAAAGCCGGCCTATAAATCACGTGACCCCCATCGAACAGTTGGAAAGTCTCTAAAATACTACATGATGCCTGCAGGCGTTGCGCTTGGGCCGTTCCGCGGTTGCAGACGATAACAAGGCGCATAGGCGTCCGGAAGCGGGCAATGCCAACCGTTAGGGCGTCATTATTTTGTTCTACCAAGAAAACATAAAAATAGAATAAAACAGCGAGTTTGGCCGTTTTTCTGTGTGACCTGTCTGACACATTTTAATCATCTTCAGATCGCTTCAAAACTCACTTTTAGCGCTTTTCACCGAAATCAAATGGAATATGATATGCGTAACATAATATATTTCACATGCATTTGTACAAGCTAATGTTTTGAAAAAACAGCAAATTAAAAATTTTTTTCAAAAACACTGTATCATATTGGCGTAATCGTTTATTGGTGGCAAGGTAAAATTTTGACTTATCAGTAAATAGAAAAATGTAATATTCTATTTTGTTGGTATGACCGCAATTAAGCTATAATCTTCTCAGATGTTCTCTGTAACTGCGTCCGCGCTTAGGTGCTATTTTTGCCAACATATTGTAGTGTTTTCGTTAATTACCTCATAACAACATTTAATTTACACTTAACCTTAAAAATAAGTGAAAATGTGTGTAATGCGGAGAAAAAGGTATTTTACTCCGCACCAAAGCTTGCACTATTACAAGTTACAAAACATATCTCAAAAGGTTCAAGCTTCTATAGCGGTATTATAAACAAAAGCTACATAATATGTCATCGAAATATAAAAATAAACCACTATTCTACGTTGCTACTACGTAAAGAAAGCAAATGAAAATATATTTGTGAAAAAAAAATTGATTTTGAATTTGCTAAGTTTTTGAAACGTTCCTTCAATCAAATGTACTTAACGTATTATAATTTTCACGTCTATTATTGAATTTCTATTCATTAATAAGATATCGATTTGAGAATTTTGATGATGACACGATCATTCAAATATCTTAAGTCGGGCACACGTGAAACTTTGCCGAAATTCTCCGAAAATTACAAAACTATCAGGGTTTGATTTTTTTTTAATATTTCAAGCTACAGGATTTTTCGAAAACACTTAAACCTACTTATCTACTTTGAGAGCGAATGAAAATAACATAAGTGCTTTATTTTGAGAAATTAGAAAGTAGCGAGCGGTCAAACAAGGTGTCTCCTTCATGTGGGAAAAATGTCAGTTTTCGCCTCGGCAAATTAAATGGTCAATAACCTCAAAATAAATATAAACATAACCAAGCCTGCCATTCGTGCTATCTTTCATTTCAAGACTGGCCCCAAACCAAATAAGTTTAAGTAAAATTTAAAACAAAGCGTGTTTCTGGTTATTTGTAAGAAAGCCTTAATACAAATGTCGGAATAAACGTTTTCAGGTGTCTGTGGAAAATATTATAATCGCAAAAAAAAAAATTAGGAAAGACAAGTGTCCTTGTTGCGGGGTTGCAAGAACTGGTGTCAAAAAGTATTTTTATTTCGCGTATATTTATAACATAGTGTAGTATTTATTAAAATAATGGCGCATAATACCTGTGAGATAAATAATATAATGTATTTCGGTTAGCTTCTATAGAGAAACAGAATACTCACCTTGTACTCGGGCGTCATCAAACGTAAAACCTTCATATGCATCTGCGAGAATCAACCTGTAAAATTATGAACAGTGTGATGAGGTAATTGATTACTGACACAGGACTGTATCTCACGAGTGTTATTTAGAGCTAGCGAACAAATTAAAGAGTGCGAGCAGCTTCCGAAGATCATTTCGTGCGCGAGGGATTGTAGGAATGAAACCTATTCGCAAAGCCATGGTCCTACGCTTGTGCACTGGTCGCACTGAGAACAATATTTTACATGCAATCACCCGCCGGAAGTTTAATTTTTTTCATTTTATTTTATTACCTTAAAGAACCCCGTTAGGGGTATTACATAAGGTGTAGGGTTACATATTGTCACGAATGACAAGTGATGAGGCGGTGAATAACCGAGTAAACTAAACTTTTAATCGGGCGAACGTGTGGCCAAAAATAAAGAAGGAAACAAAAGATAACAGTGGAGCGTCGCGGGCGCCGAAGTCGGCTAAAGAGCAGAGTCGAACGCTGGGGCGAAACTGACTCCGGCTTGCCACGCGGAGCCCCTTTTTACACGCGTGGGCATCTGGATCATTCGTCGTAGAAGGTTCGGCGCGTAGAACATTCTAATCTCGAATCAGCAAGACGGCTCTCGAATTTTCCAGAACATCGCATTACAGCCTCAACAAAAATGTGTAGCCGCGGCCAGGAATCGAACCCTGGCCTTCTGCGTAGAAGGCAAGCGCGATAACCGATAGGCCACGGGCGCGCTTTTTTTAAATTTATTGCCGGTGTTTTTACAGAGACGCGCGACACATACAAATGAAATCCAGCTACTACGCTACAGTACCACAGAGATTCCAGTGCTAATGTGGAATAGGATTAAACATCTCTCAGACCTTTCATTTTTTCAAAATTTGGCAGCCAATCTAGGGCGGGGAACGCAGTTTTGTACGCTGCGGTCAGTTCACAAATTGTTTCAGTGAAATATTTCCGTACAGGCCATATGAAAACATCCGCATTTCTCACAGCCATTCGACGTTTCCAGATAATATGCAGGCCGATGAGCATGATCATATCTAAAGGAATCGTGTCATCGGGATCTGTGTTTAAAAATCTAATGCCATGAAAGGTTACCGGTAAATCTTTTTTACAATGTTTCTTTGCAAGACATCCCAAAAGAACAGAGCATCCCAACACTCTATAAAAACATGTTCAATTGTTTCTGGTTTCTTACATAAAAAGCAATGGTCACCCCATGGAACAAAAATGCCTTTGTCATTCAGCCACTTCTTCACAGGAAGCGTATTTGTATGAAGTTTAAAGAAAAACGTTTTCACAGAAGGCTGGAAGTGCATCCTTTTAACGCGTCGCAGAACATCTTGATCTCAACGCTCGCAGCATCCGATGCGATACAATGCCATAGGTAAAAGAACATCATATAAATCATGCGTCAGGCGTTTTCGCCTTACTCCAGAGAGATATTCTAAAGAAAAACGAACAGGCAAAATCTGAAAGGCGGTTACGACTTCGCTCAAGAATGCACTGAGTCGACAAAACCCATGATTGTATCACGACACAACAAACAAAGGCACTTGTTCGGACAGTGTTGTTTGTATCACTGTACGTAGAAATGGATCTACTTGATCTCCAAGGAACAGAAATCTTGATACAATCTGTTTGACCCATAGGTGTGACAACGAGAGGCCCCCTTGGATAGGCGACAATAAAGGTTGTCTCAGCTTAGTCTCTCCCAACTGGACTGCCATATGAATACCGCAAAAACACGATACAATTTTTGGATGTTAATGCGAGAACAACTGATGACCTGTATAACATACAAGATTTTGGCAATTAAAACCGCATTGCATATTGTGGCGCGAGTGAAAACAGAAAAGGCGCATCCTTCCCACTTCTGCGCCGTTCGCCGAGTTTTGTCAATCGCTGCCGACCAATGCGTATTCCTTCTTTTATAATGTTGAAGAGGCACACCAAGATACGAGGAAGGCGTTAGCATAAAATTTATATATTCGAACTGAATATATCAAAATAAAAATGACATTTGTCTACATGAAGGTTCCCTCGACGTAACTAGCGCAAAAACTCAAGTACTTCCAGTTTCGACTGGACTATCCCTTTAAAGTGCTCGTGCTGTCCTTCGCGTCAGGCCTAGACACGATCGCCTTTTCTTCAACGCAGTGTATGTGACTTGGTTAATTTCTTAGGCATATGTACTACGTCGAACGTGACTTCTAAAACGGTCGAACATAATGAATTGCTTGTTCACGCTTAATGATTTCGCAACCTCCACGTATCGAAGCTTTCACACTACTTTACTGGAAAAATATAAATATCGTGGCAGATGACGCGAATCAGGACCGAACCTGAGATTTTCTAAACTGTAAAATCAATAGAGAAGTTGGCATCATAGTATAACATATAAAAAACAAAACAAAACAACATGCAACATTATAAAAAAGTGAATTTACCAGTTGTTATATATTTGCAAACAGGCTAAGCAAGTCGACTAGGTACATTAAACATAATTTTGAATTGACTAGTCAGATGGATGTCCCTTGTAGGAAATTAACGGGAAGGCACCTCTAAAAAAAGCATTGGTCAAACGTGCCAGTTTCCTGGACTCACACCTGTCTTCTCTCTCTCCTCACGATACCCTGTGGGTATAGCAGCATCTCTCACCTGTCGTTCAGCATGCGTCGAGACCCCCCCCCCTCGTCAAGCTCTAGACATATTTTATCTCCGCTTGGCAAGTCATCCAGTAAGACCCACAGTACTTATCTAAATAAGAAGTATATGCAGGGACGAATCCATGGAGGAGATCCAAGGGGGGCGACAGGGGCGGCCTCCCCCCCCCCAAACAAAGTCGACCCCCCTCTCCACTTCTCGGAGAGCAATTTGACATGGGTGGACCCCCCGGTGCACACGAAAGAGTGAGAGAATAGTATCCTTACAATATTTGTGCCCCCCCCCCCCCAAAAAAACGGAGTTCTGTATCCGCCCCTGAGTATAAAATGTCTCACTTCGTCCATTCACCGTATGCTGTTACTTTCTTTTTCAGTACGATGGTTCCTCGGAGAATCAGAGAGAAAACCACGAGGGCGACAGACGTGTGGAGGCAAGCTGCACGGGCCGGACACCAGAGACGAGAACCATCAGTAACCAGGGGGATAAAGTGAGAAAACTCAAGAGGCAGCTCATCATCTGGGCCACAACAAGAAAATCGGAGAGCGTATGCTGGGAAATTTGTCGACCCTCATCCTTGGGTGGCATGAGCATTTTCTGGTCATATTCGTACGTGAGGTGAACTGTAACTGGAACTAGGTCAACTCATGCTTCTGCAGCTTACAGCGCGTTACCAAAGCTACGGCACCAGCTAGACAACCGGAACATTTGGCTGAGGGACGGGACAACATATTGTGGGAGTATACTCCTCCTACTGAGAGCTCTCACAAAACTTGCTTCGTTGCTCTGATTCGCTCCAAAGGGCGGCAGCGTTTTTCTTTGTAAAATTAGGCTGAAACAGATTATAGCTGTAATGTGGCCACTGAAATTAACATTGCGGCATAACATTCCTCATGAGAGTTCTTGCATCTATCCTTTGATCTCTTATCCAATTATGAATGTCACAGCCACAAGTGGTCACTTGACAATAATGTGCCACTCGTCAAATGAAAAACTGCGTAAATGGTTGAGTAAGTGCAGTAGCTGCAGTTCTGCATATCTGGGAAAAAACAGTGGCTGGGAGGGCTTTCTTCCTTACCACCATCTGTCTCAGGGAGGGCTGTCTTGAAAATTCCTTTCAAGTCATTAGTCTAAAAGGGAGTTTCTGGGATACCGCTGACGCATAGTAATTTCCGGCATCTATGAGACAGTTGAGAAAGAAAACCTTATGCAGTTGCAACCTGCGAACCAGGCTGCAAATTGGGAGGACGATTTAGATCAAGTCCTGCTTTGTACGAGTGGTCTCTCAGCATTTGGCATGCAAACTGCGGAGCAGTTATGGCGATTGGAAATTCAGGCTCCTCTATGCTGGGACTGTTGCCATCAGCACGACAACCACAGCTGGTTGTCGTGCCAGTAGACCTCGTTCTGAAGTCACCAGAAGAAAAGAACAATAACCAGTTGCCAGTGGTCAAGAACAAGACTTTTTCTCTCTTGAGCTTGGACAACGTGTTCCTTAATTAGTTTTCTCAAAGCCTCTTTGCCACGCGATGGCACACATACCCCAGCTCAGTGAACACCCTACCTATTAGTAGCGTTTCCAGTTTTTGCTAAATCACGAAAAGAGCCCTTGCAGAAAAAGGTAGTGTTGTGAAAAGGTAAATATTTAATTCCTTATACTGGAGATTCTTATCTGTTGAAGTTTGGATAGGAGCAAGCTGTGATCGGCGTTGTTAAAAGCATTTCTGAAGTCTAACTGGACAATCTTGCACGGAGTTCGGTTGTCGAAGCTGGTGCTGAGTGAATGGGTCAAAGCTGCAAGGGCCGATTCGCAGCTCCTGCCGGGGCGAAAACCGTATTGGTGGGGCTAAGAAGTTCGATGGCTCAAGGTGGGTTAAGAGTCGCTTGTACTCTTCATTGTTTGGAAAACGATGGAGGTTATGGAGATAGGTCGGTATGAATGGATGTCAGACTTGAGGGGGCATTGTGTTCCTTTTTGAGAGGCGTTACTGACGGAACTTTCCAGGATTTAGGAACAGAGCTGTGGGAGAAAAAACTGTTGAAGAGGCGAGTGAGGACGGGGGAGATATGGCCAGCACAGGATTTAAGCAATGTGGGGTGGAGGCTGTCTGGTCCATGGTGTTGAGAGGTGTTGACACAGGCAAGGGCTTCGTAGGTTTCACTTTGAAGAATAACTATGAAAGAGAGTGTGGTTGCTGGTGTGGCCTCGACTGGCAGAGTTGTGGGTTGGGTGGGACAAATGTTAGGTGCGCTAGGGGCGAGTAATGCTGCAGCCTGAGCAAAGTGGTAAGAGAAGAGCTCTGCAATGTCGTCAAGATTGGAATAGGGCCTGCCGTGATATGTGAAGACCGGCGCATGGAACATTTTTTATAGTGAAACTATGCCCAAGAGTTTGGGCTTGCCGGTTGCTTTGGCTCCTAGTTGCTGTAGGTAATTGTTGGGGGGGGGGTTCTTATGGATGAGATGCTTGACTTCGGTACGTGCTTGGTGGGCTTGGTTAAGATGAGTGGGATTCAGAGGCGCTTTTTTCAACAGCAAGTGTTTACGTCTGATTAAGACTGCAATCTCCTTTGTCATCCATGGAAGGCTGCCGTGCCTCCTGTTGATCCTTAAGATGAACACATTTGTGCTGAATTGCTGATAAGTTTACTTTACTTACAATACCCTCAGGGCCATAAGGCGTTAGAGAGGGAGTGGGTGTGAAGTACAATGTTTGTTACTGCTTCTCGGAATCTGATGGGGTCCTGGATGGTGACGATGTCTTCGGGAAGGTCATTCCAGTCCACAATTGCATCAGGAAGAGGGGCGTGCTGATGTGCTGTGGAAAAACACTTTGGCCGGGCTATTTTATTGCAATGATCGAGTCTGGAGGAAAGATAAGCCGGTGGGGAAAGAAGAGACTGATTTAGACATGGTGAGTAAAAAACTTTATGCAGAAGGCAGAGACGGAATATTTTTCGACGGGTGGAAAGTAATGGGAGAGAGAGATTTGATTTAATGAGGGAGACACTGGAAAAACTGGAGTAATCAGATTGAATAAAACGCGCAGCACGGTTTTGAACAGATTCAATGTAGTCTGTTAATGTAGCATGATGAGGGTGCCAGATTGAAGATGCGTATTCTAATTTAGACCGGACTAGGGCAAGATAGAGGAGCCGTTTTAGTTGAGAAGGGGCGGATCTGAAATTGCGACGAAGGAAACCCAAGCTTTTGTTAGCGGAACTCACAACTGAATTAATATGGTTTTCCCAGGAGAGGTTTGAAGTTAGAAGAACGCCGAGGTATTTATACATATCTGTGGGTTGAAGAGGGATGCCATTGAGAAAATGAACAGGAGAGGTTTGAAAAGAGGAACGAGAGAAGCGCATGCATTTACATTTGCTGACGTTAAGCGTCATCTGCCAGTTAGTACACCAGCTCTGAACTAGGTCAAGGTCATTTTGTAGGGTTAAAGAGTCATGAGGGGATGTTATTTTTCGGTAAAGGACGCAGTCGTCGGCAAATAGGCACATGGGTGAAGATACCTGAAGAGGAAGATCGTTGATGTAGATGAGGAAAAGTAACGGTCCAAGCACCGTTCCCTGAGGCACGCCAGATGTTACGGGGGCTAAAGTGGATGAACAATCATTAACATAAACAAACTGATGACGCTGAGAGAGAAAAGATTCAATCCAGGAGAGAACATTATTATCGAGGTTTAATGACGATAGTTTTAGAAGCAGTCTGTTATGCGGAACTTTGTCAAATGCTTTAGCGAAGTCGAGAAATACAGCGTCAGTGGGGTAGCCAGAATCAAGGTTTGCGAACAGGTCATTGGTTAAGCAGAGAAGTTGGGTTTCGCAGGAGTAGTTTCGACGGAAGCCGTGCTGCGCTTTGTTAAAAAAGGAGATAGAATCAAGGTGAATAGATAGTTGCTTGTGGATTACGTGCTCGAGTATTTTAGAAGGTACAGAAGTTAAAGATATTGGCCTATAGTTTAAAGGAGAAGATTTATTACCGCTTTTGTGGACCGGAATGACCTTGCCGATTCTCCAATCTTCAGGAACCGCCACTGTATCTAATGATTGCTGAAAAAGTTTTGTTAGAAATAGGCTTGAGGAATATTTAGTGCTTTGTAAGACCTTAGAATTTATGCCGTCGACACCACAGGAAGAGGACATTTTCAGTGACTTAATAATACTAACAATACCTTCGAAATCAATACAAATTGGATCCATAGGTAAAACATTGCTAGTAATAGGTAAGGACAGTGTTAAGGGAGAGTGGGCGGTGAAATGGGAAGAAAATAAATGATTAAGAACTGTGGCACACTGATTAATCTCGATAATGTTCTCAGAATCATCAATAAGCGCTAGTGGGGAGTATGGTGCATGATTTACAACATTCCAAAATTGGCGCGGGTTGTTTAGTAGCATAGATGGAAGGGTCTCCTGGTAGAATATACGCTTCTGCTGCTCTAACATAATTTTATAATTAGTGGCACATTCATTATATCTAGACCAGGATAAAGCAGTGTCCTGGTTTTTGGCTACTCGAAAACGTCGTTTTTTCTTATTGTTAAGGGTTTTTAGTGAGCGCGAATACCAAGGATTAGAGGACCGGGAGCTGATGTTAATAGTTGGAACATGAGCTTCAATGAGTTGCAGTAATTTGTTTTTAAAAAGGCACCAATTTTCATTTATATTCCTGTCGTCAAAACCCTGCAGGAAGACTGAGAAATAGCTTGAGAGGTCCTGGTTAAGCTGCTCATAGTTCCCCTTATTATATAGCCTTATTTGCTTGGTCAACCTGACTGGTTCTGGTGCTCGAAATCCTAGGTTATAGGACACTGCTTTGTGGTCACTGATGCCTTCAAAACCGGTAAGAGAGGTAATAGATTTAGGATGGTTAGTCAAAAGCAAGTCTAATATATTTGAACATGTGGCGGTTACACGGGTAGGGAAAGAAATCATCTGCGAAAGGTTAAAATCCAGGCAGAGACTGATAAAATCGCGACACTCACCAGAACTTCCACTACCAACAAGATCTGATAAATTCCAATTTATCTCACGGAAATTAAAATCGCCTACTAAGAAAACAGAATGACCAGGATGTTGTGTGAACAAAATTGACAAATCATCATGCAAAGAAGTTACAAAACTAGATGACGCATCTGGCGGTCGGTAACATACGCCAACCAGGATTGACTTAAAACCACATTTCACTGAGACCCAGATGGCCTCAATTGACATGGAAACGAAAAGAAGTGTGCTTTTAATACTTTTATCAATGCATATTAAAACGCCGCCACCACGACGATCCTTCCGATCGCGTCGATAAAATGTAAAATTTGAATGATTTGGCAGTATTTCATTGTCGTTTATATCAGGATGAAGCCAGGTCTCAGTGATCAGTACTATCTTAGCATCACAGGTTGAAATATGAGAACACAATTCGTCACGCTTTGGTATTAAACTGCGCGCATTTAAGTATAAAACACCGATAAGTGAGTTAGAGTTGGAGGAAGCAACGCGTTTGTTCCCACTCCCAGCGTGTGCCTATGCGGAAGCACTAACCACAGAATCGGAAACGGAGTCGTAAAGAAAGACATTTGAACCCATATGTAGTTTATCAAAACGCAGTTTATACGGACCTCCCCGTGACTTGGCGAATGCAAGAAGTCTCTGACGCGCAACGCGAACTTTCTTCGAGAAATCTTCAGACATAGAAAAAGGGAGGCCGCGCAGCTTCGGTCCACACAAAAGTAACTGGTTTTTTGTTTTGTATGAAGAAAAGCTTGCAATGATAGGCCTGTTCTTTTCCCGAGATTGGGTTCCCAATCTATGTGCACGTTCAATCTGAGAGCTATCAAGTGTGACACCTAGTTTCTCACTTGCAAATTCTAAAACTTTTTGTTCGGACGAAGACCATGACTCGCCAGCAGCATCGGGTATGCCATAAAATAGAAGATTACACCGTCGCGAGCGGTTTTCAAAATCATCAAGTCGAGATAGCATAGTTTCAGTAGCAGCGGACTGCACAGCGACGGAATGTTGCAGATTACAGATATCTGCTTTGGCCTGTGTGATAGACAAAATTTCTTTTTCGAATGAAACAAGTTTTGCGTTTAGCGACGCCACCGAAGTCTCAAGTTGAGCCTGTTTGCCAAGTATCGCCTCGACATCGGCTTTTAGTGCAGCTTGTCCCGCCGCAAGGCCGGTTACATTAGTATCGAGTTTCAGCATTAGCTCGTGCATACTACCAAGTTGTTTCACCTGCGCTTCCAGTTCAGCCTTCGTAGGCCCGGGACCAGGATTTGTTTCAATGTCACCGGACAAGAGTAGCAGTTTACCGATAACGCGCGCACAATCACAAGCGAGACAAAGTAACACTTTGGGGCACGGGAATAGCAAAATGTTCACATTATTTGTACTCTTAGCATGCAACGAGAAACGTTTACAAACCTGTACGAGAGGAAGCATTTCATGCGTAAGCGTCCGTGCTGCCTTAGCGTTCCCGTGCCCACTGAGGAAGGAGTGGCTTGCGCCGTCCTTATGTAGGCTGGGATCTTGGAATGCTGGGAATGCTTCCGACCAGGGTGACGTCACGGTGCTTGGGGGCGGGTCCTGCTGACGCACGGAGGATGACACGCCGAGAAAAGATGCCAGTCGGGTGGATCCGCCAGGATTGTTGACACCAAGGATGACTTGAGGTGGACCCGGTGATAGTGCGAGACCGAGAAGGGCCTGAAGAAGTGGGATCTGTACGAGAGGAAGCATTTCATGCGTAAGCGTCCGTGCTGCCTTAGCGTTCCCGTGCCCACTGAGGAAGGAGTGGCTTGCGCCGTCCTTATGTAGGCTGGGATCTTGGAATGCTGGGAATGCTTCCGACCAGGGTGACGTCACGGTGCTTGGGGGCGGGTCCTGCTGACGCACGGAGGATGACACGCCGAGAAAAGATGCCAGTCGGGTGGATCCGCCAGGATTGTTGACACCAAGGATGACTTGAGGTGGACCCGGTGATAGTGCGAGACCGAGAAGGGCCTGAAGAAGTGGGATCTGTACGAGAGGAAGCATTTCATGCGTAAGCGTCCGTGCTGCCTTAGCGTTCCCGTGCCCACTGAGGAAGGAGTGGCTTGCGCCGTCCTTATGTAGGCTGGGATCTTGGAATGCTGGGAATGCTTCCGACCAGGGTGACGTCACGGTGCTTGGGGGCGGGTCCTGCTGACGCACGGAGGATGACACGCCGAGAAAAGATGCCAGTCGGGTGGATCCGCCAGGATTGTTGACACCAAGGATGACTTGAGGTGGACCCGGTGATAGTGCGAGA
Organism: Ixodes ricinus; assembly: GCA_037355805.1. NCBI lineage: Eukaryota > Metazoa > Arthropoda > Arachnida > Ixodida > Ixodidae > Ixodes > Ixodes ricinus. The sequence continues at coordinate 40,866 of JAZHYW010000223.1, forward strand.
CCGAGAAGGGCCTGAAGAAGTGGGATCTGTACGAGAGGAAGCATTTCATGCGTAAGCGTCCGTGCTGCCTTAGCGTTCCCGTGCCCACTCGAGTTGATCGAGAGGTCATCGGCATTGTCAGCCAATGGGTGATCAAACACGATGGACCAGGGAGCGAGGTAGATGAGCTGATTGAGATGAGGGGAATCGGTTTTTTAGAACTGCTGGGACTTCTTGGCTTGATGACCTCGCTTAGGAGCTGAGCAATGAATATTGGTGAGGTGAGCACTGCGATTACTGCCTGGTAGGCTGGATTTCACTGTGCAGCGGTAGGATAAGGTGGGATTATTGGTGCGGACGAGGTCGAGGAATGTAGCGTTGCTGTTTTGAGAAATGTAGAATGGGGCGTCATGAAGTTGGGTGAGGCCAGCAGTTTTCAGTATGTCTAACAGCATGTCATCGAGTGGATCAGATGAACAGGGCAGAGAATTTGCTGGGGTCGTCGCGCGGTAGGCTTTCTTGGAGGACGGCGTAAGATTGTTCACGGAGGGAGGGTGGGCAGTAGGTAGAGACCAGAAGAAGCTTTGCATGTTTGCAAAATACCTCGACAAAGATGGCTTCTAGACCCGGAGGGGTGAGGTGGCTGAGCCGTTGGCAGGGCAGGTGTTTTGGCATGGCGAGGGCGGACGCCTTTGCCCCAAGGAGGGACGGTCCTGCTGAAATAAAGAGAATTGTGCGAGATTGATTAATTGCCCATTAATTGCTTGAAGACAGGCGTCCAGCCATGTCTCGCACATAGCGAATATTGTATTCGGAAAAGATTACTTCAGTGCTTTAAAGTCGGGAAGGTTGTTCTTTAGGAAGCAAACGTTGTAAAACCAAACGTCATTGGAGTCTGTAGACTCCAATCGCGCACTTTTCGCACGGCAACTATGCCAAACGCGGAGTTGTCGTGCGAACGGTGAACGCTGCCGATGTTGTCGCTCGCCGGAGGCGGGTCGGAGAACTACTTGGTAGAGCTGGCGATGATGTTGGGGTACGCAGGGGCCCCTTGCTGCTTAGGGGATGGAAAGAGGTGATCGGCCAGGGGTGGGAGCTGGCACGCCGCACAGAGCCACTCAGTTGATAATGAGGAGAGGCGTCTATACAAAGTGAGAGATACATCTTCGCATTTCTGGTGGAACCACAAATCACAAACGTCTCATTGGAGAGTGGCGACATTGTTTACACAGACCGGGAACAGCAGGGGCAGGTGGGACGTGAGCCGGAGTTTGAAGGTACATCACCAGTGATCAGCAATAACGGGATTAAGTGAGGTCGTTGGCGAGGGTGACAACTGAAGAATGCTCAGCCAGGAGGTCGCTTCCATGGACGACAATGTTCGATGATGATGCTGCAGTCAGAAAGTGGCATTCTGGGTGCCTACGGTTTGTCGATGATAGGTGATATTTCTATCCAAGGGCCAGTAGCCCCGTTAGGCAGATCAAGAGACGGAGAGTCGTAAAGGCGCGCTGTCATTGAACCTAACATCTAAACATTTAGTAGGGTACGTTGTTGGGCTAGTTGGTTCATCTTAGTTAACAATTAAAATAGCGCAAAAAGACAAGGACAAGAAGTACACAGGACAAGCGCAGCGCTTGTCCTGTGTACTTCTTGTCCTTGTCTTTTTGCGCTATTTTAATTGTTATCTAAACATTGTGCTGAAGAAATTGACTGGCTAAATCCAACATATCTCGTAGAAAACTGACCAGGGGCTAGGTTCGACCAATATCTTGTTTCTCCTAATAAGAAACGGAAGCGATGGGAGTGACGATATCGCATCTGATTTGTTAGAGGCTTAAATGACGAAAGAGGGAACTTTCGTCATTTAAGCCTCTAACCACTCACACACAATATCGTCACTTCCATCACTTCCGGTTCTTTTGAGGAGAAACGAAACATTTTTATCGAACATAGCCCCCCATGGCCGGTTTGCTCATCTTGCGGACGCGGCGGCGGCTGCGGCCAAGAGGGATTTTTATGTCACGTGACCAGCTCCATGGGGACAAGGAAGTACCTAGCGTACCTACCTAATGGCGGAGAGATCCGTATCGCTTCAAGTACAAAAACCTAAATTCGCCCGCAGAAACTGACTGCAGGGCGTTTCAACTGGAGTCTAATTGACCGCCCCTTTATACTGTAGGAACGACAGCTAAAGTTACGGCCAGGGAGGGTAAATATGAGCCAAAATAAAGAAGAAACCACGCGAAATAAAAACGATGGCAGTATATTTATATACCACCGCCAGCGCCGGCGGCTCGCGCCTTCTGCTGTGGTCGAGACGGTAGAGCGTCGGTACTTGACGTCGCGGCGTGAAAGTCCCGGGTTCAAATCACGCGAGAAACTTTCTTTTTTTTTTCTTGTATTTGACGGCACTCCCACTAAGACTGTAGACAAGGCCCTTTTAGCTTTATAAAAGCATTGGGCGGGTAGTTCTGACTCACCAGTTCGTTGTTCATGACTTCGGAAGAGCTCATACATGTCTCTGGCTTTCTTCACCAACTTCCGCCACGCCTCCTGCATCTGCCGTACATACCGCGGAAAGTTGACAATATCTTCCCATGCCCGTCTTTTCGTTCGCCAGGTAACTGTGCTGCCGAATATCTCTAAAATTGGTTGTTTCCGTTTTCCAACTGCTCTAATTAATTCCACTTGTTGATCCAAAGCCATTTATGTGTTTGCGTTAGAGAGATGGGTTGCGATGTCGACGCCTGATTCATTTTTGCATTCGGTTGTGATAGTCTGCTATTCTAACTAAAATTCAACAAATAATGTGTTAATATTTGAAAACGATTGCCACAGCAAAATGTAACTGTCACAACTGCAGTTTTTATTAGTACTAAATAGGCGTCTCCTGTTATTGAAAGGAGTCGTAGCAAGACGTTGTATAATTAGAAACAGAGAAAATTGAAGTTGCTGGGGAAAGGATGTTTGTTTCGGCTCCGTTTTTGTGAAAACCATACCGATGCTGTTACCTTGGTTTACTTTTAATGAACATTATGAAATGATTGTATTAGCGCGTTAACTTCCCGTGGTTTCGATTGAACAGGTGCGATTAACAGTAAAAACCTTCTTAGGCGCAGTAGTGCACGTGGATGATTCGTAAAAAGAATCACAGTTAAAAAGTGAGACACGCGCAAAATACAAAAAAAGAAGTTCCTAGCGCGGTTTGAACCCGGAACTTTCATGCCGCGACGACAAGTACCGGTGCTCTAACCTCTCGACCGTAGCACAAGGCGCGAAGCGTCGGCGCTGGTTTAGGTATACAAATATACTGCCAGAACTTTTATTTCGCGTGGTTTTTTCTTTATTTGGCTTATATTTACCCTCTCTGGCCGTAACTTTACCTGCCGCTCTTAAAGTATAAGAGGGCGGTCAATCGGACTCCAGTTGAAAGTACTTGCAGTCAGTTTCTGCGGGCGAAATTAGGCTTCTGTGCTTGAAGCGATGCGGATTTCTGCGCCATTAGGCAGGGACGCTAGGTACTTCCTTTTCCCCATGGAGCTGGTCACGTGACATAAAAATTCCTCTTGGCCGTAGCTGCAGCCACGGCCGCAAGATGAGCAAACCGGTCCAGGTCTGTTGATTCTTTTTTGGGGGTTGGCGGAAGGATGGGCAGGTCAAATGCACCTCCAAACACAGCTTTATTCTTCACCATATTAGCCTGTATTTACTCTTAAAGCAACTCGTTTGTTATTGCACTCGTTATGTAAAACAATGTCGTGTGTGCAGTTTTTTTCATTTTTTGCATGGTTTATGAATAGCTGTTTTCAAATGCCTTCACCGCGACTTTACCTCTACCTGTTTAGACTATGTTTATTGATCTTCGGTTTATCATTTTCTATGCACATAGCTTGAAGGCTAACATTCAAACTGTTTGTACTACCGCGTCTGTTCGCTTATACCCGTCAACAACCGCATCATTGCATGTGCTGTTTGTAACGTTTTCGTATAAATTGTACTATGTAGAGCGAAAATAAACAGTTGCCTGCTTGAAATAACTCTTGTGTCAATAAATTACCTGTGATTGGCGTCCAGTGGTGCGCACGTCGCAATAAAGCGAAAACGCAACGCAAGCGGACGCGAGAACTGGGTAAACAAAATGCCATTGGGGGCCGCCATTTTGAAAAGCAAAGCAATAAAAACGAAGCATAAAAAGTGGTTAGTTACTCCATCCGTGGTGAGAGGGCACTTTTGCGACATTAAATAATTGTTTGAGGAACTTTCGCTCTGTTTGAATCATTTGGTTATCAATATAATTTATATTGTATGAATAATATATTATGAGCTTAGTTCTACAATGTACTTTTATTCACACAAGGCCCTCGATCACGTGGTTTGCGATTACCACAGGCTTATTTTACAGTGGGCAAACTATGTATGATAAACTGTGCCCAGGACCTCCTACTTCTCTGTAGACATCACCGACATTTACTACAGCCTTGACTTCAAGATTCACCTTGATTGGGTAGAAAAGGCCATCACTACCCAGGGGTAGTCAACTTCAAAATTCTTCAGGCACCCCCTCAGCGCGTTCCTACAAGTAATCAGAAGGATATAGTGTCTGCATCGGGTCCTGCCTGGGACCTACGCTCAGCGAGGTCTGCATTTCCTTCGGGAATCAGGCCGTGAGAAAACAACTAGAGAGCGTCGCGCCAGGAACCCAGGCGTACAGATATGTGGACGACTAGCTGGTGCTCCACGACTCCTGCTCGTCCACCGCCACCATCCAAACGTCCTGGCCTTCATCAGGGAAATCCCTTGGCGGACGGTCTCCAGTTTCTTAATGTACGCCTCTTAGCCCCACAGGGAGGCGTGTGCTGGCGTTTCCAGCAGCGTTTGCAAAAGCCGCTGCTGCCATTTTCAAGCCACCACTCAAAGACGGTGAAAGCGGGCATCGCGAAAAATCCAGTATGCTCTACCCGCACAAAGTCCTGCCATCACCTCTTCCCATCTCGCCTGGAGGAACAGCTCAGCGCCCTCACAAACACCAGATACCCGTGCGACCTGCTGGCCTTCTCTTAGAAAACTGATAATAAAAAAGCCGCCGCCCGGAAGCCTGTCCGGCAAAGATTCACAACCATATCTTACTTCCACAACACCGCGCACCGACCAAAAGCAGTGGCTCGGCACCTCGACAGAGGCGTTGCCTTTTCGTGCCCCTTCAAGTTGGGCGCGATGTGCCACCTGGTAAACTTCCCCCTCCTCCCAAGATAGGCTGCGCCAATAGGCACGCGGCCCCCTTTGTTTCCTGCGCGATCGGACGGCTGTATTTTATGCCCTTTTCGTCCGGTGCAGAGTACGCCGGGCAGACGGGCCGCTCTCTTAACGACCGCAAGCGCTAACATGAAAGAGAAGTAGCAAAAAACGACAAGGACTCCCAACACCCTATGGTCCATAACCTCCAGGATTATACTCCCTGTGCCCCTGAGTTCCCGTCCGCGCGTGTTTTGGGGGCCAACAAGAACCGCTACGAGCGCGAGATATTGGGGGCTTACACCATAAACCAGGCGCCGAAGAACATTTCGTCGACCTCGTTGTCGCTGTCGGAGAGGAGTTGACCTTCCTGAGACCAGAGTTGGCGACCTTGGAGGGCCGGGCGAGTGGGCATTGCTCTTGAGAGGGAAATCGGGAGGCCGCCTCCCTTCCTCTCCTTCCTACTGTTTCTGCGTTTTTCTTTCCCCACTGCGCCTCCTCTGCTCTTTTTTTGCTCCACGGGTCCTTCTCTTGCCTCCCTCCTTCCCCTTCCCCTACTTCTATATTTTCCTTTCCTCCAGTGAGTTTATCAAGACGATGCGGGCCGGCAGTAAATCATTCGTGTGTTTAAAGTTAAAATATGCGTTGTCCGTCCCCTGTCTTTATGCATAAAACCCCTTCTGAAGTTACACAGTGGGAAATTTCTTAGATTTCCGCGAGACGTTCCAATCGATTAAACAAGGCATTCTTCTAAAATAACTGGTGTATTATGGTAAAGGGGACTGAACTTGGGATTTAATTGGCAGCTATTTATCAAGCAGATCACAATGCATAAAAATCAATGGGTTCTAATCTGAACCAAAACAAATAAATTATGGAGTACCCCAGGGATCAATCTTCGGACCAATGCTTTTATACTATATATATAAATGATATAGTGAAAATACCTGGCACTCCCGACATAATCCTATATGCAGATGATATCAATGTATTTTTTTACAGATAAGGATCTAAATGCAATTGAATCTTGTGAAGTATGCGGCTTCATGAGCTAGTGCTCTTGCTAGACTCCAATCAAATATAACTAAATATCAACAAAAGGAAACATAATATTTTTAAACCGTGTCATAAGCAACTTCCTAGGATTTTTAAAATAACTTTTAAAAACTCAGTATTGGAACGAGTGTCTTCGTTTAAATTCTTGGGCGTATGGTTTGAAGAAACTCTGAGCTGGTCGCGTCATATAGATCATGTTTGCTCGAAAATATCTCGACCTATTGGCTTGTTATACAGAATCAAATAAATCCTTCACGGTGAACTAAAGCGTCAACTCTACTATACTCTAGTACAATCCCATCTTCAAAATTGTTTATTGGTCTGGGGAACCACTACGAAATATAATTTGAATGGGTTGCATGGTCTACAAAAGAAAGCAGTTCGTTGTTATCAGAACCTGGGTTATACTGTTCTTACAGCTCCATATTTTGCAACGCACCGACTTTTGGACATTAAAAGACTTTTTATCCTTAATATTAAAAATGTATAGTGGATACAACAAAAATATAATCCATTTAGTGAGACCTACTACCCAAAGACAATGCCATTTAATCTGAGAAATGAAATGTCCATGAAACCAAAATTATGAATACATTACGGTTCCCACGCATTAACTTATAAAATACTCGTGGACTTAGACAAGCACCTTGATATCATTTAGTTAATAAAAGTTATACTTCACTTTTCACCTTTAAGAAAGATATGGAACGTTATCTTTTGCCATTTTATGAATAGTGTTGTGAAACTTTCTTTAATCATTTTGTGTTTATTTATGGGGCTGATTATCAGTTTTTTCTGTATTTATTCTTGTTAACCGATACATTGCTTTGTAAGCGACAAATCACTAGCAATTTATTGTTGTCGATTATTGGCTTCAATGAAGTGCCTTATCGGGTATTATATTATTTATGTGTGCGTGTGTGATTCTATATTACGTTTTTATACGTTAATTGCTTTGTGGGCACGATGTTGACTCCATTGTTCTCAGTGTGTTTATTGCTGTATGCTCCTTAGGAATGTACAGGTTGGTGGGGCCTCGTCAGGTAAAATATGTTTACCTTTTGTCCCTCCCCCGCGACTCAAGGAGTCCAAATAACGATTATTATTAAATTGGATCGGTTGTTTCCCATAAGTGTAATATTTTCAAGGTGCTAATATTTAGTCTTCGTAAATCGATGTCAGTCATTAAATTTGGTTAGACTCGTAACGGAAGTTACTGTTCAAAATTAAAATAACTACACCCCACTTCCTTTTAACCCGGAATGAAGCCCCCATTGAAGTGACCGCGACGCTGTTTTTGTCTTTGGAACCAGACCCCTCGTCTTGTTTCTTTCTCTCATCGGTACCGGGACGTTTGCGGAGTTTCAGAGTAGCACTCGGGTCGTGCCGCGTGCCACGTTTCGTGAAGGCTAGAAAGAAGCACACGAGTGTCCGTTTTTTTTTATCATAAGCCTAATACATGCATATTTTGTTTCATCAAACACCAAAAAGTACGCATTTAGTGAAAAAAAAAAAACAGAGTTGAATAAAAATTAACCTTGAAAACAAAGAACCAGCCACCATGCATGTATGGGGAAACGATCTGCAGAATAAAGGAACCGCTTACAAAGTTTCAACATTCTGCGCAATAAAGGCCATCTCTTCTTCTCGTGTACATTAATGTTCTTCCCTTCCATTTTCTCACGGCTTTACTTTGTAGAATTGTAAGCCCCTTGCCGTGGATGTTGAGCTAAATGAACCCCGTGCTGGTACTTATAATCAGCTTATCGCCATGTGAAAACTTTGATAAATTGTGCAGAAAACACTTTATGATACTGACGTGTTTACCGTAACGAAAAATTAATTAGCACAACGTTTTTTTTGTGTTAGACAAACTTGCTTTAAAAATGCATTAAAACATTTGCTCTGCGGTGCCATGTTGTCGAGCGACGAGACTTACCACGGCAAGGCAAGATCATCTCCTGTGCTCCCTCCTACATACGATTTTAAATCTGGCTGCTACATTCCTGCTCGTGTGAGCCAGCACGTGCAATTGCACGCTAGTCAAAGCTACCTTGACGAGCTAGGTATTGTCACGAATGACGAGGTAAAACAAAAATAACTAGGGAAACTGAAGCGTTTATTGGGGCGAACTTGTTCCCAAAAGAAAAAAAAGGAAAACAGATGATAACAGCAGAGCGCCGCGGGCGTCGAAGTCGGCGTAACAGCAGAGTCGAACGCTGGGGCGCGACTGACTCCGCTTGCCATGCAGAGTTCCTTATGTACCCTCGTGGGTTTCTGAAACATTCGGGTAGAACTTCCGGTGAGTAGAACATTTTGAACTCGATCAGGCGAGAATGTTCTCGAACTTTCGAGAACGCCAAGTTGAAGGAATATATAAGAGAACAATCCGATGACTGGAATCGAACCTACAAATTCCGCGCGACAATCAAGCGCAGTAACCAGTCGGCCACGCACGCGCTTGGTCGCCGACGCACGTGGCACTACTCCCCCTTTAAAAGCTTATCGTCTCAATGCGACGTCCCGGGAAACAAGACAGCAAAATAAACAAAAATACTGCAAACTTGTGGAACACAATCCTATCGAGCGTATTACAAAACACAATTCACAGTCCTATCGATCGTAGTACGGCTTGAGGCGCACGACGTGGACGACTTCCGGTCGTGAAGGGCGGCGTGATGAAGTCCGTGTTCCGTCAGGCATCACCTTGTAGTCGGGAATCATCCCGTCGTAGTCGACGAAGCACTCTGCGGGGTCCAAAGTAGCGCTTCAGGAGATTTTCGCTGGGACCACGGTGGCGGATCGGTGTCCACACCCACACCCTGTCTCCGAGCTGAAAATGGACGTCCCGACAAAGAAAGTTGTAGCGGCCAGTGTCGGCAAGTTGTTAAGCTTGAATCTGGAGTCTGTCGAGCTGACGGACTTCTTCTGCCCGTTGGGTAACCACCTGGGCGTCGTCGATTCCCTTGACAGCCCCGATTCGTTGGGTAACATCGCGTCCAGCATTGTCGTTACTTTTCGACCATGAACCAGTTGAAAGGGTGCAACCCCGGTGGTCTCTTGCATGGCCGTCTTGTAGGCAAATGTGACGTACGGCAACACCTCGTCCTGTGTCTTGTGCTCCACGTCCACGTACATGGAGAGCATGTCAGCGAAGGTCTTGTTCAGTCTTTCCGTCAGCCCGTTGGTCTGTGGGTAGTTCGACGTGGTGCTACGAAGGCTGGTGTGGCTAAGACGAAGGACTTCTTGTGTCAGCTGGGCCATGAACGAGGGTCCACGCCCTGAGATCAGGACTTCGGAAGCGCCGTGCCGGAGGACGATGGATTCAATGAAAAACTTGGCGACTTCCACATCACTCCGGGAAGGAAGGGCTTTCGTTTCGGCATACCGCGTGAGACAATCTGTGGCGACGACGATCGAGCGGTTTTCCGACGCTGACGGCGGAAAAGGGCCAACTAGATCCATTCCAATCTGCTGGAAGGGTGCTGTTGGCGGAGGAATTGGCTGCAGGAGTCCGGCCGGCCTGGTCGGAGGTTTCTTGCGTCATTGGCATTTATGGCATGATCGTGTGTATAGGTGGACAGTTTTGGGGAGCTTGGGCCAGTTATACTTTTCACGAATATGGGCCAGTGTCCGGCTATAACCAAATTGTCTGGACGTCGGGTCGTCGTGGCAGGCTTGAAAGATTGGCTATCGAAGGTCGGTCGGGATTACCAGCAGCCACGGCGAGATGTTGTACCCGAAGTTTTCTTTCTAATGTACTCTTTGTCAAATGGCGAAGGTCGGCAGGGCTTGTGAGAAAACACGTGGTGCGGTACTCCCATGCCCTTTCAGGTGCTCGATTAATGCGCGCAGCTCAAGATCGTCTCGTTGACGTCGTGCCATGTCGTCAACGAGGCAACATGGCACGACATGTACAAATAGGTTCGATGTTAACATGTAAATACAACAGATGCATAGTCGATGCAATCAAACAAATATAACGAATGTGTGCTTGGTCTAAGAAAACAAAATACAGCAAATATGAACGCACCAAAAATTGCATGTCGAAGGAAATAGTTTTGCAGACTGGTAGTTTATTAAAAAAAAGGTATATTATAATTTCTACATTTATTTTTGTATTTTGTATGCACTCTAGAGAACTTAAACCTCTTCGTGCGCCTTAAGCGGTTTTCTTATAGCGAACCTTAAGTTTAAAAATCGAATAATAATAGTAATAAATAAGCGTAACATATATTTTGAAGCTTTAAAAAATAAAGACTGGAGTCTCTTCACTTTATTTTATAGTTCTAACGTTTTGTAAGATATTTCATATGCGGCGTTGTTGATTATATGTTTTAACATTTTGTCTATCAATATTTTTACTGTGGAACTGTTAAGCGCTAGTTTCCCAGGATCCTGTTTGTCAGCAAACAAATGATGACACAGAACTCTGGACAGCTACCGCCATCCATAAGCGACGGCGGCTTGCCGGTTGGCTTCCGCCATTTATAAACAACAGTGGTAACCACACAACCGGCTTTCCAGTTGTCTGGTTGCCGCCATTGCTCATAAATGCAGGCAACATTTCGAGCCTTTCCACTCTGGCTTGGCGACTTGCGGCCGGTCAATTGATCATTCCCTCCATAGTACAGCTTCGCTGGTCTTCCTTCTTCACCAGAGTGGAAAGGCTGAAAGATTTTTGTATCACGAACAGTACCTATATAAAGTGAACCAATATGGTAGAATATAATCTGCTAAAGATCTGAGCACTAGTAATATTATCTTCATACAACGCATACGTCTTATCTTAAAGAAATGAGCTGAAATGGCGCGCAGTTTTTTACTTAAATAATCAACGTCGTGATTCCGTGACAGGTGTTCGTCAACATATAAACCTAACATTTGACCGATCTATTATAAGACAAAGGTTCACAGTGACCATTCGCACACTAAGACGAATGAATTGGAT
>JAZHYW010000224.1:0-24718 GCA_037355805.1 Ixodes ricinus
CGTGTTGCCTTGAGCCCCCCGGGTGGTGTCTTTAACAACACGAGCTGGCCCTTCCCGAAGGTGATGTCCTCGCGTCCCCTGTCGAAGTAGCTCTTTTGTTCTTGTTGAGCGAGCTTGATGTGCTTGGCGGCCAGTTTCCGAGCTTGGTTCAGTCATCTCGTGAACGGCACCATGACAAAACAGCACACGACAAAACAGCACGCGACAAAACAGCACGGTCAAAACAGCACGCGTCAAAAAAGCACAGCGTCAAAACAGCACGACGACAAAACAGCACGCGTCAAAACAGCACGCGACAAAACAGCACAGCGTCAAAACGGCACAGCGACAGAAGAGCACGTGCCAAAACAGCACGGCGTCAAAACAGCACCGTCAGAGCAGCACAACGTCAAAACAGGACATTGACAATAGAGCTAGGGTTTGCCGTTTTCGGTTTTAATTATTTTGAAATTCGGCGTACATCTTTCGGTTTTTATTTCAAGCAGAAGTTTTCGGTTTATTGCTGAGTATATTTGTAGACTCATAAACTTTTCAGTTCTTTTCGGTTTATTGACGAAAACCAGTGTACTGACGAAAATGCAATATTTAAAGGCGTTTGTTTAAAATGAATAGTGAGTAAACCAGGTACTGGATTTTTGTTATTTGTTGCTGTCTGTGGCAGCCGACGTGACCTGTTCTGCAAGACGCACTGGGGCCCTATCGTGATCTGACATTATCGTCGTGGGCTCGTATTTGTACACAGGACGAACATGAGCTTTACTACCACTTCGGTCGGAGAGGCAAACATCAAAATCAAATAGTTTGCAAGCATTGTACTCACTGCATCCTTCCCTCATTTTCACGACTGCGAGAGGTGGTTAATTCGCGCAGTCCAAGAAACGACAATAAATCAATCGTATTTATGCCCTCCTCTAGTAGACGGAAGCTAGGAGTGTAAAAAATGTGCGGCATTTACAAATTATTTTAATTTTATTTTTCAGTTCACGATTAAACTCTCTTCTTTGTACAAAGAATTCGGCACACAAATCCCTATTAGGTGAAAAACCCACATTTCGTCCCGAAGAACATTGCGTCCGTTCAACTTTTGTTGAAAGTTGAACCGATCTCGGAGACAGGCTAAAAACTGCGGAAGGAAGTGGTCATACGGTCAGTAATGAAGCACATCCCCCCCACCCCTCCAAACGCCCTCGAAAATACTAACCTTTTTCAGTTAAAACCGAATTTTTAAAAAAATGTTCGTCGTACTCTTACCGGTTTTATCGGTTTAAGCCGAAAACGCTGAACCCTAAATATAGCGATGGAGTTAAAAAATGCATGTCTCAAAGTTGGCACTGTAAAGGAATTGAGGGTCTAGGCCAATTCCTCGAAGGAAATCTCGTCGACGGCCAATTTGTCGAATCCGTTCTCATGGGAGCAAGTTGGGAGTGAGGTGTATATTCGATTCGCACATGAAGGCTCCCTGGGCAGTACCGAAGCCCCCGCTGTTGCTTATTTTGGCTATTTCTCGAGCAGTTCTGCTAATATTGACGCTCAAGTCTGCTGGTGATGTCGTCTACAATAAATGAATCAATCGCACGGCAATGTGCTGTTGTTTGTTGTTAAAAAAAAGTGTGTGCGGCAACGGTGTGCTTAGCCCATGCTCTACGGCAACAGCATTGAGGCTGTGGCATGTTTTTGCTTCACCGGTTTCCCCTCGATCGAGGCCTTCGTCGGCAATAATCTGTGAATTTAACTCAAAACAACTTCTCGCCTGCAAGCTGCAGCCGCGTGTTTCCGGGACATTTTATTCATGGCGAGTGAACACCGCAGGATCGTTGCCCAAGGTACTCCTTGAATTCGCTCGACATTAAAGTTACCTTATCTTCCCGGTTCTATCAACGCATCTGTACTCGCGCTTTTTTTCTTTTTTTTGGGGGGGGGGGACGTTTTACGCTTAGGAGGTAATTACGAAACGCCGAGTACTACGGAACCTCACCGGACCGCCGCAAACCCGACGGTTCATAACTTGAACTTATGGATTTCTTTTTCCAATAACTTTTCATCTTTTGTTGATTCTGAAAAAAAGAAAAAAAAGTACCAGACAACGCGCCCAACATCGACGCGAAGATATCACCTCTAACTACCCAATCTCTTCAGAGATCAGTGTAGTTAAGTAGTAGTAGCTACTGCTAACTTCGTTTGTTTTTACCAATAACACAGCAGCACCAGTCGGGACACTGACTTAGCAATTAAATAGGCAATAAATTCCTTTATAACCTAGCGACAATAAATGAAAGGGTTAAGGAGGTTCGAAAATATTCGCGCAGAAAGAGGTGAAGAGCGCGCTGGAAGTTGCTACATGCGTGCTCTTTTGTTGCTGTGCTGTTTTGACACCGTGCTGTTTAAGAACGTGCTCTTCTGTCGCATGTGCCGTTTTGACGCTGTGCTATTTTGTCGCGTGCTATTTTGACGCCTGCTGTTTTGTCGCCGTGCTGTTTTGACGCTGTGCTGTTTTGACGCGTGCTGTTTTGACCGTGCTGTTTTGTCGCGTGCTGTTTTGTCGTGTGCTGTTCTGTCGCGTTCCCCTCGTGAACAACGACTGAATAGTCCGTTGCATCACGTGGTTCAGCGAGCTCCTGGCGTCCATAAACGACATCAAGGGGAGCACAGGGTCACGGCTGTAGACTAGGAAAAAGGTGACTGACGAACGGTGTCCTGGAATCCGGTATTATAGCAGAACACAACGTAGGGAAGGGCGTCAGCCCACTTGTCGCCTCCGGCTGTTGTCAAATTGATCATCTGCTTGAGCGTCTTGTTCGCCCGTTCGCAGAGGCCGTTCGCAGCAGGATGATACGCTGTCGTAGGCGAGTGCTGGATGCCACGGTGTTGAAGGTACGCCGAAGTCGAGCGTGCCATCATCTGAGTGCCACGATCAGTGATAATCACTGCTGGGCAACCGTGCTTTAGAATATTTCGACGCTCGATGAATTTCTGTACCGTAACCGCTTCAAAGTTCCGCACAGGCTTGGCCTCAACAAATTTCGTGAGGTGGTCGATGGCGACGATGATGTATTTGTAGCCTCGAGATGTCTTAAATGGTCCAAGAATATCTAGCCCTACCGTGTGGAATGGGGAGTGGACTTGAATCGGTTGCAGCAGTCCAAGAGTTGCCGCAGATGACATCTTCATATGTTGGCTGAGATCGCAATGCGTGACAAAGTTCTTTACGTCCCTGAAGAGTTTCGGCCAGAAATATTTTGTGCGAATAGCTTCGAAGGTGCGTCTGATGCCCATGTGTGCGCCGTACTTTCCTCCGTGGAATTCGAGCAAAACTTCGGCTCTCTTCGAGTCAGGAAGGCAGACCAAGAAACGTTGATTGATGGGGCCTTGATACCTCCTGTAAAGGACTCCGTCATGAACGACGAACTTGTGCTGTGCTCGCCTCTGCTGTTTACGTGTGCAAGCACTTCCATCCAGAAGTTTGAAAACGTCCTGGCAATACGAATCCTCATGTTGGTCACGTGAAAGATCCTCAGCCCGTTGCTGGAAGGCCGGAGATGTGACACAAAGAACTTTGTCACCTAGCTCCCCTGTTGACTGCGGAGTACGGGAGAGGCAATCTGGCGCTCTGTGTAGAGCTCCCGACTTGTAGATGACCTCGAAATCGAACTCCTGCAGGATGAGCGACCAGCGCAGTAAGCGTTGGTTCCCCTCCTTGTACCGCATCACCCAGCAAAGAGCATGGTGGTCGGTAACAACTTGATACTTACGACCCATGAGGTACGGGCGAAGCTCATCCAGAGCCCACTTGACGGCAAGAGCTTCCATCTCCGTTGATGTGTAGTTGGACTCGGAACCTTTGAGGGAGCGACTCAAGTACACTACAGGTCTGAAGTTTCCGTCTTCGTCCTCTTGCAATAGCAATGCTCCCAGCCCAAGCTTGGAAGCGTCGGTGTGAACTTGGACGCCAAACCGTACGTCTTCCGAGAAAAGCTTAAGAAGAGGTGGTTCACACAGGGCATCCTTGAGGGCTCCAAACGCTGCATCTTGTTCTTCATTCCAGAGGAAGTTTGTTTCTTTCTTGAGAAGTTCGCGCAAAGGAGCAGCAAGAACGCTGTAATTCGGGATAAACTTCCGGAAGTAAGATGTCAGGCCCATGAAGGATTGGAGTTCCTGGATATTGCGGGGAGCCGGGAACCTATGGACAGCTGCCAACTTGGAAGGGTCTGGAGAAACTCCATGCTTCGTGACGATGTGTCCTAGGTACTTGACTGACGTACAAACGAAAAAACACTTTTGTGGCTTGAACTTCAGGTTCGCTTCGTGGAACCTTGAAAAAATGTTTTGCAGGTGCGTCACATGCTCGTCAAATGTCTTGCTGTAGACAACACAATCGTCCATGTAGACAAGTGCGTGGTCGTACTTGGCGTTCTCGATGATAGTGTCTACCGCACGCTGACAGGTAAACGGAGCACCCTTGAGTCCAAATGGCATCCTCAAGAACTCATACAGGCCCCACGGAGTAACAAAGGCCGTTTTCTCGACATCTTCTGGCCGCATGGCAATTTGATAAAAACCAGAAACCAGGTCCATGACAGAGAAAAACTTGCTACCCGTCAGAGTCTGCAAGGCGTCCTCAATTCGCGGAAAGGGGTAGACAGTGTCTTCAGTGACCGCGTTGATCCTTCTGTAGTCGACGCACATTCGTGTTGATCCGTCCTTTTTTGTGACTAAAACCAAGGGGATGCCCACGGACTGCGCGATGGTTGTACAATCTTGGCATCGATGAGATCCTTGATCATCGCCTTGACGACATCGCGCTGCGCCGGCGACAGTCGACGTGGTCTCTGGGAGATAGGTCTCGCATTACCTGTCGGAATGGAGTGCTGCTCAAGCCGACAGTTTCCAACGTCAGTGCTGGTTCGCGCGAAGCAAGCCATGTTTTTCGCAAGAAGCTCTTGAACTTTTTGAAGCTCTTCAGGTGCCAGCGTTGAACCAATGTTGAACGTGACACCCTCAACCGATAGGGGTTGATGTTGAGGGCCGACGATTTCCAAGGCATTCGGGCGATCCAGGTCCTCCGACAAAGGCAGGCTTGAGCAACTTAAGATGGACGCAGTTTCGTCGTCGCTAAGCTCGATGTCTTCGACACTTGTGACCCCCCTAGCAACTCCGACAGTAGCGTCAGAGGGTAGAGCCACTGGTTGAGACGACGGGTTGGCCAGGAGTACGTAGAACGTGCTCTCGGTCTTATCCATAACCATGGGTTCAACTAGAAGGCAGTGGCGGTCGTAGAGCAATTTTGTGCCGCTCACCTCTATCTTCGTTGATTGTCCTCGGACAGGATTCTTCAGGCGTGCTTGAATAAGCTTTCGTGACGGCGGAGGCATCAGCTGCTCCGTAACCAAGATGACCTTATGACATGTCGTAGGCGGAGGAATCGAGAAGCTATTTGCACCCCAATCGATCATGGCCTTGCATGCTGTCAGGAAATCATCACCAAGGAGCAACTTTTCTTCCTCCAGATGTGGGACCACGATGAATACCTGGTTCAGCGTCTGTCCGTCAGCAGTCACTGTGGCAGTCGCTTCGCCGAGGTTCGTGAGGAATTGACCACTTGCACCATGGAGACGGATGGAAGAAGGTTGAATCAGAAGGTGCAACTGGTCGGCGATAGAAACGTTGATGAAACTTCTCATTGCCCCTGAATCCAAGAAAGCTGTCAGAGGCTGTCCGTTCAGTTGAACCTTAATTGTTTTGGTGCCCACTGCTGCGCCACATGGGAAGCGCCGAACTACTGATGACCTCTCGCAGGCGTCAGAGGCATCAGCTTGTCGTTTCCCTGCGACGGTGCTGCAGTGGACTCGAAGCGCTATTGCCACGCCAAAAATTCTGGTGTGAGCTCCTGCCGACACCGCGTGACGAAGTGGCCGCTCTTCTTACAATTGAGGCACAGCGGACGAACTTCCGGGTGACGAAACGAAGAACGCCGAAACTTCTGCGAAGCTTTTGGCTGGCGTTGAGGCGACACGTGCTGCTTCTCTTGCTTCTCGCGTGGAGAAAGAGGCTGCTGGTAATGGCCGTCGTCCGCGTTCTGACGAGGCGGCGACCGGTCCTGCTTTGAGAGCGGGAAGAAGGGCGCTGTTTCTCTTGACGACCACATCGAATCGTCACAAATATCTTTCCTCATATAGTTCTTATAAGAGACTGGCGCTCCTCATATGCATCATATGGTATTATATCTTCTCATACTCCTCATATGACTTCTTATATAAAGTTATACAAGAACTATATGAGATTTTTCAGTAGGGTAGGCCTAAAAATATAATATTTGGTGCCTAGACCTGCCCGGTGTCACGTCACAGGCTTCTTGTTCAGGTCTGAACAAACGG
The DNA here is from genome assembly GCA_037355805.1 of Ixodes ricinus. Lineage (NCBI taxonomy): Eukaryota > Metazoa > Arthropoda > Arachnida > Ixodida > Ixodidae > Ixodes > Ixodes ricinus. The sequence continues at coordinate 6,372 of JAZHYW010000224.1, forward strand.
TCGACGACGTCATCCACCAGACTCCCTCTGAAGATTGTATTGATTGGCTTTTCATTGACTTTGTAGAGGTACACACAGGGCACATCTAAAAGCGAATGTTGTGGTGTTATTCTATGTAAAGAATAAATTGTTGCTGTAATCGCATTGAAGATCGTTGTTCAAATGCCACGGCCTTTTTAACTGTACTGCGTAAACGTTTTATTATTAAGCTGCCTGCTAACTGCCATGGCAAGTTTAAGAACATCATTAATCGTCGGTGCCCATGACGTTCTGTAACACACGTTAAGAATAACTTTTTTTACTGTCTGCTTTGTGAGGACGCGCTTCCTGCGAGCAACCAACGACTTTTGTTGTGCCATTACGACACCCGAAAATGTTTGTCTCGCACTACATTCTTATCTCCTCAATATGGACCCCATGAGCGAGGGGGCTCATAAATAACCCCGCTTCTATAAAAAAACATTTTTGCGGCCGAACTAAAATAAACGCATAAATTGCTCAATCGTTTTTACGAACAACTCACACTATGGAATATTTTGTGAGTAACGGAGGTGTCCATAAGAAAAAACTGCACACGGATGCAAACGAACACAATATGTTCATAAGCATATCAAGACTCTCGGTAGCTATGTTTGGAGTTCAGAAGCTAATATATTCGCATCTTATCACATTCGCTGGGCGCATTAGCCACTACATGCGAAATTGTTGTAGGTATATAAGATATGTGCATGTCGCCTGTTTGAAAAATTATAAACCAAGCCGCGGACAGCGAACGTCGTAAAACCGCAATCTCACTGCTCGTGCATAATGTTCATCACAAGAAAACCGCTAAAAAGGACACTTAAGGCTGCTTGCGTCTGTACATCCGCTAAAGTGCAGATGTACAGACCGGGGCGTACCGCCATCTGCCATTGTGACAATCAACGACAAAACCCAGCGCGTTGCGAAGACAGCGTGAGCAAGGACACGAGGCCCGAGCATCGCGAGACGAACGCACGACACCGCCATGGCAGCTGAGCTACCAAACTCATGTTTTTTATTTCCTTTTGCAACTAGAAGTGCTAATTAAACTACTTGTAACATTGGCGACGAGGATAGGATCCATCGGATGACAGACGGCACTTCGACAGCGGGTGCGAACAACCAGAGCAACGCCATGGCCATGGCCACGCCTGAGTTCAGCCGAATTCTGATGTTCAAACGCAGCTCCAGCTCTTAAAAATCATGGTATGGGTGGCTATAATTTTTTTTTGAGGCTAACGACGTACAGGACGTTTTAAAGAAACGTGCGCACCTGCTAACGCTCTGCGGGGCTGAGACATATGATACAGTTTGCGCTCTCGTACAACCCAATCAGCCAAGCCAAGTTACCTTCGACGAGATCTTTCAACTGCTGAAAGCCCATTTTGACCCGATACCTTCCGAAGTCTACTGCAGATCCCGCTTCCAACCTCGCGACCAGGAGGTCGGCGAGACGGTCAGCGATTACGCGACACCCCTGAAGAAACTCGCTGCCGACTGTAATTTCGGCACCAGTGCCGAACTAGCGACAATCCCAACGGTCTGTCCTATGGAAGTAATGTTGCGGGATTGTTTCTTGTGTGGCCTACGGAGCGAGCAAGTCCAGCAGCGTCTCTTCCCGGAGAAAGAACTGACGTTCATCGAGGCCTACGACTTTGAAATACGCGCCGAGAGCGCCGTTCAGCAGCAAGAAAGAGATGAAAAGCAATTACTCAGAACTTAACAAGGCAACCGCCAGAACAATCAACAGGAATTCATTTCACACAGGACAGGCTAAAGAGGGACAACGCTTTTGGCGCTGTGACGAACAGCACAGCCCGAAGACATGCAAGTATCAGGCTACAACGTGTCATTACTGCCACAAGAGAGGCGACATTGAGAAAGTCTGCATATCAAAGAAGAAAGCTACAAAGGAAAGGTACCAACGCAGCAATCAATATGATGCATCACAAGAGTATCGTTCCGCAGCACTGGGTAAGCAGCGGCTATCAACAGTATATGATATCTACACGGTGGCAAATGAGTTTACCGCCCCGAAAATCACAGTAACTGTTGACGTGAATGCCAGGCCACTTACGTTTAAGGTTGACTCTGGTGCTGCTTGCACAATGGCCAGCAGTGACACCTTTCGAGAAGTGTGGCCCACAGACCCACCGGAGTTAACGCGTGACGATATACACCTGCGCACCTTGACCGGTCAGGAACTACAAGCCCTAGGAATGACCCTGGTGACCATTCGACACAAGGATAAGATGTGCCAACTACCGTTGCTGGTGGTTCAAGGGGCCGGAGGCAGCTTGCTTGGACGAAACTGGTTCGGAACGCTGGACATCGAGGTCAGGTGCATTCATCACATTGATTGTTTATGTACTCTTTGAGAAAATTTTATTTATTGTCGCGAACTAGAGCCCAGAACGTGTTGTTCCAGACGCCTTTATTGCGCTTAGTGGTTTCATCTTAGAACTTTTATAAGATGTCTAGCCATGCCATTGATTTTTATGCCATTTTGTTTGTGACAGTCACAATAAAACATTGTCATTTACTTTCAGAAGTAGGCCGTCTTCATCTAAGTCCCACCCTTGAAGCATGTACTATAGTGATGCAAAACTATCGATAAATTGACTATCGATACTATCGATAGTTTTTCCAAAACTATCGATAGTGCCTCAGAACTATCGATAGTCGACTATCGATGGTTTTTCGATAGTCGACTATCGATAGTACTATCGATAGTTTTTCGATAGTCGACTATCGATAGTACTATCGATAGTTTTCCGATAGTCGACTATCGATAGTACTATCGATAGTTTTTCGATAGTCGACTATCGATAGTTTTTTACTATCGATAGTCAGATTTCTGGCGACTATCGATACTATCGATGGTGCTCTCGATAGTTTTTCACGCAAGAACGTAGGGCGAGGGTAAGACGGGCCGGGGAGGGGAAGCGAACGGAACGCTAAAGAGAGAAGGAGGTTTCCCCACCTCTTCTCCAGCGTTCCGTCTGCTTCCTCCTCCCCGGCCCGTCTTACCCTCGCCCTACCACTCGCCTCCCCTTCTCCTCTCCTCGCCCGAATTCCCGTCTTCGTCATCACTGAAAGCTGAACCAAATTTGGGATGGTAAGTGCCTGGGCTAGTTGGTGCCCCATTTGAAAAAATAAAGCGAAAAAAAGAGAAGAGGGAGCGACGCAAACTACTAGTGTCGCAAAACTGCCGACAGTAAATTGTCGACAGTACCATCGATAGGTTTACGATAGTCAACTATCGACAGTTTTCCGATAGTCGATTAACGATAGCTTTCCGATAGTCGACTATCGATAGTTTTTCGATAGTACTATCGATAGTTTTTCGATAGTCGACTATCGATAGTTTTTCGATAGTCGACCATCAATAGTACTATCGATAGTTTTTCGATAGTCGACTATCGATAGAACTATCGATAGTTTTTCCATAGTCGACTATCGATAGTACTATCGATAGTTTTTCGATAGTCAACTATCGATAGTACTATCAATAGTTTTTTTCCACTATCGATAGTCAGATTTCTGGCGACTATCGATACTATCGATAGTACTATTGATAGTTTTGCACCACTAATGTACTATCACACCCACAAAGTTCCATAGTACCTTTCTTTAGGGGTAAAAGTGATTCCATCAAGTGTACATTTAACCTGAAATAAGGTGGTGAAATGGGCCAGTTTGTTGCTGTCATACATGATGGGGAAAACAGCTCGGAAAGTGCGGACTACGAAGAACAAACACGACAGGACAGCACTGTCCTGTCGTGTTTGTTCTTCATAGTCCGAGTCTTTTTTAGCTGTTTTCCTCATCGTGTACATTTAACCCCAAAGTGGATCATAGTTCCCTCCAAGAGGAGGTAAAAGCAACACCTTGAATTATGTCGTCTTACCTTTCAAAAGGGATGAAGTTCCCCTAAAGGAGGTAAAGGCTGATCCTGAAAGGATGCACTTTTAACACAAAAAGGAACTAAGGTTACCTTCAAAAGGAGGCAATGTTGCACCCTAGCCAAGGGGGTAAGTTTGCACCCTCGTTGCAGGGGGCAACGTTACTTCCAAAAGGGGTTGCCCTGTGTGCAAGTCGGTTACCCCCTTAAGGAGGGTACTACAGTACCCTTCTTTTAAGAGTATAATCTTCGGTTCTTTCGAGCTCGTCATCTAGTTTTTTGTTTGTGTTTGTAGGCAGTTTGTCTTTGTTGAGATCGGTGAGGCTGGTTGCGTTTTGAAGTAGGTAATCAAGTTGAATCCCACTCCAGCTCGGTTGAGTCCGGGTTCAGCAGGATAACGTCGATTTGCGCAAGTGTGCGAGTCACGGCATTGCAGACATTTTCACGGGTCCTACGCCGTCCCTTCATTTTCTTTCGGGTGGTTTCGGCACCTTAATGTTAAGGAAAGGACCCGAGACGCGTCCATTTTCATAGAGTCGTTTATATGAACTTAAAATCGATAGTTCTCACGCGCGCTAGCAGTAGCTGTCCCAGATGCGTACCTCCTAGTATTTATTCCACAACGCCACCTAAAGTTCACCGGAGTCGCCAATACGTATTTTCCTTTACTGCCTTTTACACGAATCATCCACCAACTTGTGCAAGCTTTACAGTTCCACAAAGTTAAAGGGGTACAGCGACCGAGCATGTCACAAAGTATGAGGGAAAGGCATGATAATTTTCTCTTCTGCTAAGACAGAACAGTCCACTCATGGTGAACAAAAGAAGTATCCCAGCGAATGACAAAGATTAGAATACAATTGGATCCCAAAACAAAAACAGAAAGTGACGTTCGCAGGAATTATGAGCATATGATATGACGTTTTAATTGCTAATTATTTTCAGATTTTAAAGGTCTAAACGCCTTCGACAAGAGAGGAAGATTTATTTGCTACTCATCTGCCCAGAGCTCCCTTGTTGTGGTCTTCCACTTTTCGCCGAGCTGGCTCCTCACATGTCGGATAAGGAAGGGCCGCAGCGTGGTCTCACACACCTTGGGAGGGTTGGCCCGACCTGTCCAGCTTCGAGGGCGTTGGTGGGGAGGGCTTCGTCATTCGTTGGTTCTGTTTTTTGGCCGTGGTTGGCTCTCTTTTTGATCAGCAATAACGTGAACTCACAAAATTCCGTTGTCGTGTACTACGGTTATATTTCTCACACAACTCGATCGGCAAAAGGACAACGCTGTAAAGCCCTAGGCAGCGAATTGGACAGCCGTCTAGGAACGCGTGACGGCTCTTTGTGCAACCGTGCTTCGCTTGTGTGTTGTCACGTGCCTCTGTCAGACATTCTCATTGGCTAACTGAGATTGCAGTGTCCTTTGTTTCTTTAATGACGCTAAAATAGAGCTAACATGTTCATGGTATAGCTTTGTGACGGCTGTATAGCCATGGCAAGGTAACTCTGCGACAGCATTACTCTGTCTTAAATGCCTCGGGGTTGCTATAGCATATAACACATTGAGGTTATAGACCTTTCAATCGCTTATCAGCCGGGTGAAAAATGCTGAGTCACTGAGTTTTTAATGCATGTCCAGTGTCTGATATGCCGCAGAGAAGAGCAACAGCGCATGCTCAGAAGGCGTTCCACAGCCCAGCAGACAAAGATGGCAGCGCGCAGAGGGCGAGTTTGGCAAATGTCTACATTGTACTATATGATACCGTATTATAAGACACAGTAAACTCAGTTGCAAATTAAGTCCGAACGTAGCCCTCACTACGACCTAATGTAGCCAACCAAGCAGCGTCAGAGTTTCATCGTCACGGCGCTCGTCGCTTTTGTTCGTTGGCTATCACCGGCTATAACAATAACGCACATTCAATGCGCCTTGATGCTGCGTTTTTTTGTGTTCGCTATAGGTCTAGCCAGTGATAAAAACACGTAAAGACGGCGTGCGCCATGACGTAACGATTTTGCCGCAACTTGATTGGCTCCTTCAAATCGTCGCGTTAACTGAGGTAAGACTTCACGTGAATCATTGAATATCAGAGATTTTGACTGGCATTAGAGTGACGTGCTCGGATTTTCAAAAAGGGCCCACTTTGGAGGACATATAACGAAAGAGAAATTTCGCGTCTGATAGGTTTATTTGTGCTTCGTGGCTTTTATCACCTCAAAAATGTTTCGCCCGTCATATGCCTGTGCTTTTTCTTTTTTTTTTTTTAGCAGGTGCAGGTTAAAATTAACTGCAGCCCACACGAGGCGCATGTTTATAAAATAAGAGACGGAAAATTCTGGAGGGCCTCAAAGCTACAGCTGCTTGATGAGCAACCTAACCCACGGCTTCGCTCCGCTAGGCCTTACTCTGTAGGAAGCGTGGTGACACGAAAACAATGCTTAGTGCTAGTTCCATAAATAGCCCTAGTTTATGCAGAGAAAAGAGCGTTTCATAAACCTTCGCTGTTTAAAAATTTGCTAACGCACATCCACCACTTGCGGGGATTGCACATTTACGCAGTGACAAAGTATGAATTTAACATGAGTATAATTAAGTTACGCTATGGACTAAGCAAAAACTCTGTATTTAATGGCCGTGCATATAAGAATGAATGCGACTTAGAAGGCAACTGTATTAATGTTCACACAAGTATAGCGTGTTGCCTGCGACCTCTTAGCAGAGTTTCCTTTTTGTGTGACCGTTCTAGCATTAATTATATCATAAGAAGTGTACTCAGTTCGTAATGATGCGTCCTAAGGTACGGGACTGGACAAAACAACATTCACTATATCGGACAACTCCAACTGCATTGTAGTTGATCAACGCCTCCTGTAACAGCGAAAGCACGTGCAATAGAATTTTCGCCTCATCACAGTGAAATAGAAGAAAGTCACGGATTGGTCACGAGTGCTGCGTTAGCGCTCGGCGGGGCCTCGTGTCCAATCAGCGTGTCGGAGGGCGCTTGGTATTAAGCTCGGGCCCAATTGTCTTTTTGGCTCCACCCGACTGTGGTGGCGGTCCATGGAGGAAGTGGACGACGTTCGCAGATCTTGTTTATTTTAGGTAATCTTTAAGACATACGACTACCAAAACCGCAACGCACAACGCAATCTCGCCGGATCTAAAAGTCACAAGTACTCTACAATATTTGTTTGCAAAATAATGTTGCGAAGACGATTCTGCTGGAGTTAACCACGGATGCGGTGAAGTTATTCAGCTTGTACGCTTGCCGTCAAGCCTCAACGCTCCCGAAGTCCCGCCCTGGTGTTTGGAATCGCTAGGCTACTTATATCCGCTGTATTGCTGCGATATTTGAACAACATGACGAATTTCAGTTGGTCCTTTTTCTGCGGCTACGTCTCAAGGGCAAAGCTGAAGACACCTGGCGGCCCTGAGCTGCCCACGCGAAAGCAGTTACGAGCCGTGAGGTGTGCTTCGTTTTCCGGTCGCAGTAGTGCACCTTCTTCCTCTCTCCAGTGTCGTAATACGATAATACTTGATAAAACAAACTGAATCATAAACAGTTATCATTTACATTAGAAAAGATAAGTTTGAATGGTATTTTTAACACCTCATCTATTTATCATTCAGAACCGGAAGGTCATTCTTTCTGATCGTGTATAACCTTCTGGAAATCGGTTTTATGTTTTGTTCTAAGTGTCGGCTCTCGGCTCCGAATCTAAGCCTGCCCAGTCACCAAGAAGCGTGCTACTTTGTGTCACAGGTCAGAGAGCCATAAATTTGTGTACTTGATCTCCTCATGTATTTTTTTTTTTGAACTGAGTGATTTCACGAGAGATCAAAAGTGCAAGTCCACTTGACATGTTTACTTTTTTATATATATATATGATGTCTACACAAAAATATTTGCATGAAATTAAAATTTGTATATCGATAAAGCGTTTTCACTGCGAAAAAAAAAATAGTGTTGCCCAATATTTGTGCTCTTACCGCGGACAGCAATATTTTCTATGTTTGCGGCCATGTGGAAGGCAGGCTAAGAGTAGCACGCCAAAACTGTTGCTTGTGTAATATTCCCTCGAGATCGAACCGTGTCGCCACCGTGCGGCCGAAATTGGAAACATGTGAAAACGGGGATACCACCGTACGTCGTCTGCTACGGGCACACGTTCAGAAGCATGGATCTCTACGACGCAAGCCCGTTTCCGGCTGAGCTTGACCCTCCTTATTAAATGATGGGTGTTTTTGTTGTCGTTTCTCCTTACTAATGGTTGCGTTGTATCGTTTCACATGCGTAGAAATTCAGAAAAGCGATTATCATTAAGTCGGACGCTTCCATAATCTTAGTGTGTTGGTTTGTATACAACCGCTGGTCCCACGTATTTTTTTATCTCGCACAAACCATAGATTTTATAAAACATTAAATGTTGATTGGAGCTCTGGTTTGATTTAAAAATTAACCCGACTGATCAGTACCCTTTAATAGACTAATCAATCGATAACTCCGTGAGTCGATTTTTCGCCGGTCGTATTGCATGAGAGATGTTAAAACTACATAATTGTTTTAACTATTTTTACTATTTTATAAATGGCATAGTGCATTTCAAATTAAAACTTCACGTTGTGGTGCCTACAGAAATATGAACACGGGAAGCCTTTTAATATGAAGTAACTTTTAAGTTATTATTAAACAGTACAATCACCCTCGGTGACAATCACAAGCACGCTGAAGTGGTTTACCGTGCAAGTTTGTGTCATGAAATAAATAAAGCCGTTAAAATATTAAAGCAGGTATTTTTTACTTTATTTACTTGTTGTTTGTAGACTTGTTGTTTGATTTTTGTTCACCAGCACAAGATTCCGATTAAACGGAAAAAAAGAATATCCCAATCAAAGTATCACTCGAATAATCTGAAGGTTAATCGATGAACTCCCAGTCCCGGTATGCGTTAGGTGAGGGCAGAGGGTGATCGGAAAGTATCGTGAAGGTCGCTGGCCCTCACTACTATAAAGAGTGTCGCTGCGGCCGGTGCTGTTGTGTCACGGTGCGGGTCGTTTGTTAGTTTGCAGACAGCGGCGTAGACTTCCATATTCCCGGGGAGGGTGCTGCGCGTTACCTTTTCGCCGAATTGAGATTGAAGCCAACGACAGCACGCTGGGATTCCATTTCCCATGCATTTTGTCAATAAAGGCAACGTGGCGTTATTTTGTTTACATGCCGCTACGTAGAAGTTCGTTACATGGCACGTAACCAGCGTAACACGAGTGTCGATCTGCACCCGGATTTCATGGCGGGGGGTACGATCCGGATACCCAGTCGTAGTCTACGCTTATGTGTTGCAGAGAACAACTGTATTCGAATAGAAGATTATTTAGCCAGAAATTTATCATAGGGCGATTTCAGATAAGATCGACCAAAGAGTGGCTGGTCGACATTTTTAAATGAACTGATGTTTTTATATGTCATTGTCTAGTGTCTGGTATAAACGAATCCACACTTAGTATTGACCAGAAAAAAATTTGGGCACAGGAAAATTCGTAAGGCATGAAGAGGTGGACAGTTCATTAACGCGCACTGAATAACTAAAACGATAAAATTTTCAGAATTTTAATACTTTTTAAAAACAAACTATGGGTACAGCTTGCTTGTAATATATAGTAATAATATTTATTTGCATTATATTTAGTTTTCTAAAAATTGTCAAACATGCCTGCTCGAACGAGAAATGGCAAAATTTGGAGGCCTTATCTCAAGAAAATGTTTAGTCATAATCAAATACTTTTCAAATAATATTCTATTTATATATGGCTATTATTTAAAATATATATTAGGTATCTAAGTGATACGATAGTCGTTATATATTTAGGCAAACGTGGGGAAAAATTAAACAACGAAAACTTCCGATGCAAATAAAAAAAAAACACCTTCGATTTTTCTTAAATTTGGGTACCCTGTTATACGCTATTTTGGTATTCATTTCTATAAAAAACATGTTTCATTATTTTATTGAGAAAGAAGATATAACTCCCCAAATTAGGGTTCTTTTTCAAAGCCTCCACTTACCAGTGCCCTATACAAGAACTGGCTTTGAGTTCCAGTTTCATGAAACTGACACACATCATTTGTATATTTCTATTCGGATGAGGCCATTGATAACTATAGAAATCGTTCACACTGTAAAAGTGAGGAGAAAATACTGTGTACAGAGAGCTATCATATTACGGACTAGTGATCCGAGAAAAGATCCTGCAGCCATCGGCCTCGGGGAACTTTGATTACTGTATTGTTCTACGACACTATATGCTCCTCTCTCCCCCTCCCTATCTCCATCTCTCTCTTTTATACATTTCCTTGACTTAAATTTATAATAAAAACATATTCAGGCATTCCCTTTTTGCGTGATAGTGCTCTGTGGCTAGCAACAATCATTTCCTCACGAAGATCACGATTATGGCGCAATAGTTGACGGAAGTAGCAGACGACACTCGTCACTATATTTTTGGCAAAAGAAACAATTCAATCTTTTTTCGTATTTCCCCGCTCGCTGTTGAGGATGAGGGGGTTCGCTTCAACCAGCAAAATATGGCCGCCGATGCCTGTTTACTGAGCAGTCGTGCCTGTCGCCATCCCACTCGCTAGCGTCACGGGCGATAATATCAGGCACAAAGAGGCACACCGACAGACAGCAGAACCCCCAAATACTCGAGCCCCGCCTAAATACAATAGTGCGCATACACTGTCGCCATGTTAACCTAGGAAAGGTTAACATGGCGACAGTGTTTACGCTCTAGGCAAGGAAAAGCATGGCGTGTGCTATGAGCCGGATCCTTACACGAGGTGCAAGGTGAGCCCTGAAAACCTGTCTGCTGCCCTAGAGTACTTCACGAAAGACGAGCTACAATGTTCGTGCCAAGGTCCCAACCAGAAGGACGTGATCTCTGTCATGCTCAATGGGGAGAAAACGTTCGTGCCAAAGCGCTTCCTGACACGCTCAATGCGAGAGGCATTTCGTGTATACACAGACAAGCATCTTGATTCCGGCGTTGGGCTAACGAAATTTTATTCCTTGCGCCCTAGATGGGTCAAATGTATTCCACACCAGGAAGTGGGCGTTTGTGCGCGCTGCGCCAATTATTACCTTTGTATTGCCGCTGTAGAGAACGTTACAGGATCAACATGCAACACTGGTGAAATGAACTCAGCATTTCTGTGCGACGCCCGATACAAGTCTGTGTCTTTAAGAAGACTGTGATCACTGCCCAAAAGGCCAGTCGCTTACACTCGAGGAACTTCATATCCCCTGAGGATGAAGAGATAGTGCTTACAACACGGTAGTCTGGCGATCTTGCGAAAAAAACATTGGAACCTGAGACTTCCCTAAAAGTCGTTCAAATAACGGTTGAAAGTTGGATATTTCACAACCATATCCGACAAACGCAAAGTAAAGCGATTTACGATGAAAAGCAGTGCATGCAACGTGGGAGCATTGTCTTTCATTTTGATTTTGCTGAAAACTGGACCGTCATGCTTCTTGACAAAATTCAAGCATGCCACTGAAAAAAAAAAGTTACGATATTTACATGTGTAGTGACGACAAGAAAACTTACAAGCAGTTTTCCTATCATCACTGAGGACCTGTGTGACGACGACGCTCACACGTCCTTGGCTCTAGAAGAAGTGAAAAAGTGGGTTGAAGACAGCGTTGCGGTATACTCGCACGTGACGTATGTAAGTGACGGGGCCGCCAGTCATCTTAAGAGTCGCTACCAGCTTCACCAGTTTGCAAAGAACGATTGCCCACAAGCCCAGTGGTTATTTTCTGCAGCTGGATATGGGAAAATGCATGCGACGGAGTTGGCGGACTCCGTGAAGCACCAGGCCACGCTGAACAACTTAAGAGAACGTTCAATACAACCCAATTCAGACGGCCAGGACAAAGGTGAGCGTTCTATCCGAGAAACTGAAAGGCGTACATCTCGTGTATCTGGACGAAAATGAGGTTATTCGGTATTGTTAACAAAAAAAAGAAGAGTGGCTGACGGTGCGCGCCTTTCTTGGCATTCAGTCTTTGCACGCGTGGCGGCTGTGGAAGTCATCAACAGAAGGGACCTGTGACATATATGTAGCACGGACAGTCGGATCTGGTTAGAGGAAAGTTTATTAAATGGTTACAGTGAGGAAAGCCTTAGCGTAAAGTGTTGAATTTGATACCACAAGGACTGCTAATTTTTAATGCAGGCACATCCTATTTATCACAGTTTTCTTCGCGGGGGATTTAACCTTTGTAAGCAGTGATAGAGTGCAGGCGAGCTGGTAATTAATCGACATCTTGTAAACCCTGAGATGCGGAACGATAAAATACTGTTTTACTTGGTAATTGCTTATAATCTTTATCTGGTTATCATACAAGAATCCCGAAACGTTATTCTCGCGCATATAAAATATCTCTGCTTGCCACGATCCATTCGTACAACGAGAGTATCGAAGCTCTTACAGTCCGGCGCGGTGGCACCCTACACCTAAAATGGTTTGTCCCCGGAATATTATAGCTAACGTAAACAATTTTAGTATTCTGTCTTTACTTTTTGTGAGTGGAAGTAAAGTTTTTTTTCTTTTATTCTAAATATAAAATATACCGGAATGTAAAACTTCACACTGCATCTCCTATCTCGGATCACTAGCTTCTAATATGACATATATTTATACTCTGTATATAAAATGATGTATATAGTTTCTCCTCACTTTTACTGTCTGACCGATTGCTCGAGTTTTCAATGACCTCATCTGAATAAAAACATACGAAAGATGTGTGTTAGTTTCATAAAACTGGAACTCAGAGTCAGTTCTTGTATAGGGAACTGCTAAGTGTAGGCTTTGAAAAAGAACCCTAATTTGGGGAGTTATATCTTATTTCTCAATAAAATAATGCAGCATGTTTAATAGGGGAATAGAAATAAATGCCAAAGTAGCACATAACAGGGTACCCAAATTTAAGAAAAATCGAAGGTGGTGTTTTTTTCTTATTCGCATCACAAGTTTTCGTTGTTTTATTTTTTCCCATGTTTGCCTAAAATATCACGACTATCGTATCACTTAGATACCTAATATATATGTAAACAATAGCCATATGTAAGTAGAATGCTATCTGAAAATATATGATTATGATTAAATTAGTTCATGAGATACGGGCCTCCAAAGTTTGCCTTTTGTCGTTCGAGCAGGAATGTTTGACAATTTTTAGAAAAATAAAACTAAATTAAATAAAAATTGTTACTATATATTACAAGCAAGCTCTACCCATGGTTTGTTTCTAAGAAGTATTAAAATGCTCCTAATTTTATCGTTTTAGTTTTTTTTCAATTTCAAACATCAGTTTGAAATTGAAATTGAAACCGTCAGTTCGCGTTAATGCTACTGTCCACCTCTTCATGCCTTAGGAATTTTCCTGTCCCAAATTTTCTTTTCTGGTAAAAACTAAGTTTGGATTTGTATATACCAGACACTAGACAATGACATATAAAAACATTAGTTGATTTAAAAATGTCAACCAGCCGCCCTTTGGTCGATCTTATCTGAAATCACCCAATATTAACCTTTTGACATCCGAGGCCCTCACCAATAAAATTGAAGCGTTGGAACCCACACTACCGAGGAGAGCATTTAATTACACGAAAGTTGCTACGTTGCTCAGTTACACTCGTTTATTTCACTCGTGGCAGACATATTACAACTGTTTGTTTCACTTGTTTCAGTTGTCCTGCCAATGTGCAGTTTGCGGATCGTAACTAGAAGAGGCCCTCTCTTCTCATCGCAACAAAGTAAAATGGTTCACACTCCGTAAAACTTACCCACACCATGGCACAGTGAAGGGAAACACTGGCTGCAGAGAAACTAAATAGGACGCTAATCTCCAATACATCAATAACTTCTCTTCATGCTGAATATTTATATTACTGTAAAAGCTAAAAGTTAAAGAAGGCATAGGACCTGCGAATTCACAGCCCACAGTACCAGTGTTATGTTAGCCGGGTTAAAATTTATTGTTTTATTGAATTCCTACGCTGGTGAACCGATGCACATATTTTAAAAGAAACAAATATTTAACATAAATAGAGCAGTCAGCCGCAGCCAGGCATCCGCAGTGGTGATCCATGCTTCCAACGTCTGCACAGAACAGACGTCGTATATACGCGAGCGATTATTGAAATTTAGGCCGTGCGCTGGTAACACGATTAGATCTTCACTGCAGCACCAAACATTTCCCCACCATTTTCAGCTAAAATTGTTTTCCCACCGATACTATGCGTCAAAATAAACACAAGAATCTCCGCCGTCTCGCGAGCGAACAGTGGAGAGCCTAAGAGCGGCCGTGCTTCTATCACCGCTTTGATGATGATGATAGCCTGACAGTAGCGCCACCTCTAGGTCGATCTCGAGGCCAATAATGCACCAACGTTGAAATAATTGCCTCTAACTCTTACGTCCTTGATTGAAAAGGGCATAAACATTTCGTAAAGTTGAATTGGGTGATAAAGAATGAGGCCCTCTACCTTGTGGGCAACCTGGGGATCCAAACCGTTGGACCAGGTGGCCCGGCTGCCAAATCATCCATAGCCATTTCCACCGCAGGGGGCCAATTGCAATTGGCCACGCGAGCGCTCTCCGCCGCTGACAAAAAGCCGTCGCAGCGTGTGCGCGGGGGCTTTTGGGATCGCGGCGCGAGCGATAGCTCAGTAAATGGGTCTATTCGATTACCCTGAAGTGCTGAACTACAGGCTTTTCCGCTCATTTTAATCCAAACGACTCTCAATTTAATCCAAGTGCCATCCAGCTTATTTCAAGTTCCATCTAATTTGATATCAGTGCAACACAATTTAGTCCCTCCCTCCGTCAGTGAATTTAATCCACAATATTGCCACACTCGTCGCCGAGCGAGCGCGTGCGTGGCCGGATGGTTGCCATGCTTGGCTTTTGCGCGGAGGTTTCAGGTTCGGTTTCTAAGAGCGGCTGCTTCTTTTTATTTATTTATTTTTCAATTTAGCGTTTTTGTGAGTTCGAGATTCTTGTCATCTGATCGAGGAAAAAATGTTCTACGCGACGAACGTTCTACGCCAAATGTTCCTGAAACCAACGTGGGTACAGAAGGTTCTTCCCGTGGCGGTCCGAGGACATGCAGTATCGCTCCTGGGCTCGATCCCACTGTTTCGCCGACATCGACGCCTGCGACACTAACCATCGTATTTTTTGTTTTAGGCACAAGTTCGCCCCATTAAACGTTTAGTTTCTCCAGTTATTAGCCACCTGATCATTTGTTGTTCGTGACTTATTTGTACTTATTTGTCCTCTGTTGTAGCACTTCACTTGCACTTGGGATAAATTAGCGTAATTGTTTGTAGAATTAAATTTTGTTGGGGACAACTGATATTTTGATAACTATCTCGATCACTTGGGGTTAGTACTCCCATAATCTTTTTATTTTTTATTGAAAGCACCCTCAGGGCCCAAAGGCATTACAGAGGGGAGAGCACATACATGAAGCAAATATAGTAAAATACTAACAAATCAACAATATTAAATCCACAACAAAAAAACACGTAATTTGTAACTGCTAACCTAGTGATAGAATTTCTAAACAGGTTAGTATCGGTTATAGTAGCAATAAACCCGGGGAGGTGGTTCCATACCTCGGCTGTGCGGGGTAAAAAGAAGTATGAAATGTTGCGGTAACTGAGCTTGGAACTCCAACTTTCTGCTGATGGTCAAGACGGGATGAAATGTAAAATGGTGGAGTAATCATCTGATTGCGTACAGAGAGGATTACGAGAATACATTTTATGAAATAGACATAGGTGTGAAATTTTACATCGCAAGGGGACAAGTGGTAAATATAAACTATTATTCATCGATGTGACACTAGCAGTACGATGGTAGTTGGAAAGAATGAAACGGGCTGACCTATTCAGAATGGATTCCAATGCAGTGATGAGAGAATCGTGGCCGGGATCCCAGATGGAGGCTGCATATTCTAATTTAGGCCTGATTAATGTTTTGTAGAGGATCAATTTTATTGAAAGAGGGTCCAATGAAAAGTGGCGTTTTAAGTCGCCCAACATGCAGTTAGCACGGCTAGTAACATACTGAGTGATGGGTTTTCTCGAAAGGTTATTTGTTAAGTGAGCACCAAGGTACTTATCATGTTGCCACTTGCTCCAAAAGGTTGCCATCTAGGTGGTAACATGGACTGTTGTTAGGTTTACTGGGAAACTCTCGTTTGTTTACATTTACTAGTGTTTAGTTTCATTAGCCATAATTCACACCAACGAGAGACAGGGTTAATATCATACTGAAGTGCAGACAGGTCAGAATCATGACAGATTTCACGGTAAATTACAGCGAAGAGACAAACGGATGAAGACACATTTATAGGAAGACCGTTAATATAAATTAAAAATGGTAGTGGGCCTAAAACAAACCATTGAGGAACTCCAGAATTCACAGACACGAGCGGAAAGTTTTCGTTATTAATTGTTACAAATTGTGAACGGTTACTCAGTAAAGACCGAATCCACGAGGGAACGAGGGAATGATAAATTTTGCAAGTTTCAGCAGTAATTGCTTGTGACACACCTTATCGAATGCCTTTGCGAAGTATTAGAAAAGGCAGTCAACCTAGGAACATCGGTCAAGAATAGAATGAATGTCATGAGTGATGGATAGGAGTTGGGTTTCACAAGATAATGATTTACGAAATTAGAGCTGTGATTCAGTGAAGAAATTAATCGACTCTAGGAAATGTACGAGTTGGGAAAAGATAATATGTTCCAGAAGTTTACATTAGATTTTAGGGGAATGTTTATCGCCACCTTTCGGAATTGGAACTACCTTCCCCACTCGCCAATCACAAGGTAAAATACCACCTTGCAGCGACTGTTCAGACAATTCGGAAAGGATGAGAGACGAGTATAATTTAGTGTTTTTTAAAATAAACTTGGAATTAATACGGTCCACTCCTGATGAGGATTATAACTTCAGTTCATCTATCATTTTTGCAATACCAGCGGGATCAACAAAGATAGCATCCATTGGCAGATAACAGGCACAGTTCATCGAACGGTAACTTATGTTGCTAACATTGAAAAACATTCAATGAATATACTGTTTAAGACATTAGCACATTCGTCACTGGGCACGCTATCACCAATTGAAGTTTTCAGATAAATTGAGAAAGGGTCCTTCTTGTTAAAAGTATTCCAAAATTAAACGGGGTTATTTAAAAACAAAATGTCTTGAAGGCTTCGTATAAAAAGTGAGATTTAGCGTTTTCAATCGCTCTTTCGTAAACTTCTACAGAACTGTGATACGCGGCACAGCGACGCTCACACGAAGAAAACTTGGCCGCACGGTACAAGCGCCTTTTTATTTGACAGTCTCTTCAAGGCTTTCGTGAGCCAAGGTGACTGATTATTCTCAAGTATATTTCGTAGCGGTACGTATTTGTCGATAAGGGAGATTATTTTATCCTTATACAAATCCCAGTTTTCATGAACGGTGCGGCCCGAAAAGCCTGTCAAATACTGGTCAAAGAAAACTGTACGATCATTGTTGATCTGACTAAAATTTGCGCTACTGTAATCGCGTATTTGCTTTCGTTGGGCCGTCGGCCGAGATAAAGACGTTTGGAAAAGAAAATGTAGCATAGAGTGACCACTGATCCCTGGAAGATAAGCTATTGCACTTGCATGCTAATGGTGAGTAGTCAATATAAGATCTAAAACACTAGCTATCGTTGAAGTTAATTGACATGTTGATTACCCTTTGGTAAAATCTTGTGATTGGTGGAGCACCCGACGTTAATCTAGCTGAATTGAAGTTTTCTTTAGTCTTTCCTATTACTTCGAGTCATTATTATACAATTCATATTATATAATTGGAATGGGAGTTTCTGATTACTCTTTTGATTACTTTGCGCTATTATTGGGACATCTGATTTCATTTTTAAGCTTAGTAGACGTATGGCTTGCAGCTCTAATTGCTTCCATATATTATTAACACAATTTATATAATAAAACTTTAACATACATCAATTACTTCTAGGAATTAATGCAAAAATTTATCTTGGTCGAAGCTCATTTGATCTTCTGATTACTTTTTTGGTTATATAAATATTGACTACAAAAACCTTTATAGAGGCAAACTATTCCTTACTCAGTCTATCACTTTCAAATATCATTGACAAATGGGACTACACAAAAGTTCGGTTAAAATTTGGATTACTTCATTTATTACACTATGTTCCTATTCGTCGCATTAACTTAAAAATAAAATGCAAATTGCAACTATGCACTTATCCAATACCATTTACATTGTCTTACCGGTTTCGGTACAAGATCAATCAAGAAAAACGGGCTCCAGACAAAAAGCGATTT
>JAZHYW010000225.1:0-85892 GCA_037355805.1 Ixodes ricinus
ATAAAGCACTTATTTCTATCGGTCTTACACCCGCCAATATATCACTCAGCGAAATGACCTGATGACGTCTCAAAAGACGATACGCGTTTCTACAAGATGGTACGCCATTTTCTTTTCAAATTTGGGGGAATATACTTTTAAGTCAGGAGTTGAACTTTCCTCGGAAAGTGCCAGAAAAACTACTTCAATAAAGTACAAATACATGCTCAGAGAATGTACTTCAACTTCAAGTAGGGTACAAGTTTTATAAACCTAATTGAAGTAGTACTTTAAGTACCATTATTATTAGTACTTTCAAAAATTACTTGTTCATTTTTTTCGTAAAACGATTGGGGAATTACAAAGATTTTTCGAACGATCTTTAAATCTTAGAAGACCTGCATATTCTGAGTTTGGGAGGAAAGTAACGCAAAGAGGTTACCTATACGTTACCAATTAGCACGCGATTCTTCAAGTACAGCTCAAACTGCGGGAGCACCAGATGAGCTTCAGAGCGAGTTGCGCATTTTGTGCCTTCTCTGAGTGAGGATGCATGTACACTTCTTGCAGTGGGCGAGTTCCTAGGTTGGGGAAAAGCAGGGACCAGCTCTTTCTTCAAAGGCGCCAAATCTCCCTGAGCTTCGGGACGCAAAGAAACGCTATCCTTCGGCATTAATCCCCAAGTTACTCGGTCTCACTTGCGGCATGTCTGTCCGCTCCCCGCGCCTCGTAGCAGGGTTGTTGCGGTGGAGGTGGGGCTCGTGTAACTTTGGAGGTTTCAGACCCTCCAGACACGCCTACATATATCAGCTGATCTTCCAAGGATCTTGTATCTTTGGTGCAGGAAGTGTTTCTTGATAAACAAACCTGCCACTGAAATCGGAAAGTAATTTGTAATTTGAGTACAAGTTACTCGGAAAAAGTAATAAAGTAAACTACATGATGCACGAAATAAAAATGTAATTGAAAGTTACTAAACTACTCAGAAAGTGGTTAAACTACGGTCACTTGAGTAGAGTAGTTGAAGATACATACAAGTCTGCCTGACAGTCATCTTAGCATAGGAGGCGTTGCTCTTAAATAAGAACAGCTAGCTTTTCCAGTGGGCATGGGAACGGCGTCGTGATGAGCTCATTCACATCGTGCTCTTGTTTACTGAGATTAGTAAGGACACATCTGTATTTAAGTATTATAACGTATGCCTGTTCCTGTTCCCCATACCCGGGACTGATATTCTTTTTGTGCTGTCAGTGCTTTGATGTTCTTAGTGAAGTGTTCTTAATGGTCAGGGAACATAGAATTAAACCCAGACCCCAACACACGGCCCCAAAAGACCACTCCACCAGTGAGTAATAGTCCAATGACCGATGCACTACAAAACAATTTAATTATATGTTTGTAGATGCTACAGAAGCGTTAACGTGCGCACAGCAAAAAATAAATAAAAAAACAGTCGTATTTAATCAGCACCGTAAATGATATTAAGAAAAGCCAGGGAATCAATCGAGAACAAAATCACTGA
Organism: Ixodes ricinus; assembly: GCA_037355805.1. NCBI lineage: Eukaryota > Metazoa > Arthropoda > Arachnida > Ixodida > Ixodidae > Ixodes > Ixodes ricinus. The sequence continues at coordinate 1,502 of JAZHYW010000225.1, forward strand.
TATTGATAAAGGCTGACTGTTATAGAATCAAAAACATCGAACAGCGACTTGATGCAGCATGACTTGTCAATTTTGCGGAAAATGAATGATAGCCTGGTTCACAAGAACTCGCGATTGCGGGCCAATCAGGCTGGGCTCGAGGACAGGTCACAACGGGATAACCTTTGTTTTATAGTTTGGCGGATGCTCATTCCGAAACCTGGGCCAAAACCGATGAAAAACAAATAAATAAGTCGTGCTCGACCAGAGTGTCGAACCGAAATTTTTATCGGTTCGGTTCCGTTTCGGGTTCACGGATTTTGGTTCAGCTCGGTTCAGTTCCGGGAGCGAAGAACAACGGTTCGAACCGGTTTGAACCGGTTCGAACCGGTTTGAACCACTAAACAGAGAATTTATTTTTCGCGTTCGTTTGGCAATAGGCACTTTTTCAAGAGTGAAACTAGTAATCTATATAGCATTTTATCATTTGTTGAATCACTTATCTTTTTCAGGTACCAAGAGTTAATTGCGTGGTTTAATTTCGATGAAACAGTAAATGAACAGCTAGATTAACATATATGACTCAGGATCTGTTCTTTTTACCTCAGTCGCACATATTTTACATGAATGTAAAGATTATCAATCTGGTCGGTCGTCTCAAATGCGCATGATTAGTAAACCTTTGCGTTGCAATATTAAAGTTGAGTCTCCACTGTGCTCTTGTACTGAGAAATTGGTTAGCGCATAGCAACAAATGGTACGTTCTCGCCATATATATTTTGAAATCTAGATTATAAACTGCGTTTCACAATATGTATAATGGCGATACAACTGACTTAAATCCATAATATTTTCGAAATGTCAGGAGAATTTTAGGACAAACTCTTTCAGTCTACCTTTTATAGAAACTTTAATGGAGCACAACGCTTGCTTCTGCCTGATATTGTTTAAACTCAGCGCCGTGATGCAAGCGAATAATAATGCGAAAGAGTGACCTTCGTACTCAGTTTCAGATATGACCTAAGGACAAGCGCATTGAAGCGCACCTTTTCGACATACAGCTTGGCGTTTGATGTTTGTTCTTCAGACAAGATGTCGGTCAATTCAATTTGTAAATAAGCATGACCCTTGCTAATTGGTGATTTCTCGTTAAATGCAACAAAGTGGTATTTCATAGTCTACTCAACATCACAGCTACTTAATTGGTCACTTTATGACGTGCGCAATCGTCATAGTTCTGCCACGCGCCACTGTGTGCGCACTTTGTTTTCATCCAAGCCCACAGACACATGAAATGGTTTCATCGCCATCAAATAAAAAGCAACAGACTTCTATATGTTTGAAAAAGTTGAACGTGCGTCAGGAACACAAGTTATTTCAATCAGCTTCAAAATAAAGAAAAATGCATAAGTTTCTTCCAAATCACTTATACACGTGCCTCACGAGGATAAAAACGTTGGAAAAATTTGCAGAGCATATTTTGAGATTGTTTGTAGGTGCATTAACTTATGGTGTATGTCTTTGTAGCGGATAGACCAGTTTATTTATGTTGTCAGGGTCTTGCAGGTATTAAGAAAATATTTGTTATTGTCGTCAATAAGTTTGGCTTTATATGAAGTTCACCATAACCCGCTGCAGACCGACACGGGAGGACGATACTAAAAATACGCCATCTGTTGAGTCATGGAGACGTGCTTTTTGTTCGCGGTTCGGCAGAGGGAAACACTGTGGTCAGTGGGTATGCCAAAAAGAACTGTGTGTCTACGTTATGGAATTAAGGGAAATGCAACGAAATGTTGCGGAAGAGAGATACAAATTATATCTCTTCTAAATAATCTAATACACGACGCCTTTTTTGACGGCAAAAAGAACTATATAGGGATGCGCATGTTTTCAACGTAAACATCGTTTGACGGAACTCCGTCCGGTCCAGTCAAAGTTAGAAATACGACTACCAAACCGAAGTCCCTAACATTTTAGTGGCCCGACGTTTCAATAGGTCGGGCTCAATAGGAATCGACAGCCAGTTAACCATCGCCGTTTGTCAACGGAATAGGGCACTGAAGAAGAAAAATGGGTAAGCAACGACACACCATGAGATAGAAAAAAGCTGCTCCTCTCACATACAAATAGTCGCCCTTGATAAAAAAAAATCGGTTTCGAAACGTCGGACTTTTTCTGTTCAGGACTGTGTTGGTTTATGGTGCGTATTTCTCTAGTAGAGATGGGTGTAATTATATTCCTAATTTAAACATAAATATCGCAAGTTCAGACATATATATCTAACGAATCACATTAGGCATCGGATTCACGGAGCTCAGAAACCTGCACAATACTGTCTTGGGAGGCTAAAGTATTTGGTTTTTGGGCACTTGTTTTGTGGCCTGATTTTACAACTCCGTGCTTTATCAGTCATGCGCGCTCTAACATTTTATGAGGCTGCAGCATATCATCGCGAGACTGCTATATATACTGCACAACTTTACAATTTCCACATCCCCTTTTGCTATACTTTGTTTCAGCTTAGAGGAGCATTGCAAAGGGACAAAGAAAACCAAATGCTGCTTCGAACGGCGTGCCTATCAGTGTCAAACATGAGCGTTCAGTGACGACATTGGTCTAGAACAGGGTGGCCAAGCTGCGGCTCCCAAGCCGCATGCGGCTCTTCCTGCGTTAAAGTGCGGCTCGCGGCTGCCTCCCTTGCCCCCCCCCCCCTCCGCCTTCCTCCCGGTCACACGAGCGCTTCTCCAAAAAGAGAAATGAAACGTACGATTTAAATCGAAAGACAGGTTGCGGTTTGGTAGTCTTGTGCTACTGCTACCTTATGTAGAGTTGAAATGCCTTTGACTCGGATAGATTGAAAGTAGTTCGAGTTTCGTTTATTGCTCTGGACAAAAGTTTGCCCTCTCCCCCCCTCCCCGCGGCTCTTAGAAATTTCGTTGTTTTGTTTGCGGCTCTCAGGCCTGGTCAGCCTGGCTACCCACTGGTCTAGAACGTCGGATAATGATGACATAAAATTCTAGAGGTAGAACTGGCTAAATAGGCGCAAAGTACCCCTGTTGATCCTTTCAAGCACGTGACTCTCACTCATATATTTGCTCGGAACACCCGTAAATTTGTGGGGCGCTCACATCTTGATAACTGGATGTAATTTCCAACACCTAGGAAGATCGCGCATGGTTGTTTCACGCTCTTGTCGTTTAGGCTCTCTATTGGCTCAGACCAATAACGTCACCAACAAAAATAAAATGCTCTCAAAATTTTGAACCTCTTTCACCTATTATGTTCAAAATACGCCAGATTTCTTGTTTATTTTATGTTTAATGTGTTGCTAGAGTCCCAGCCACTAATTCGAGCGAAAGCAATGCAAATAAAAAAAATGTCCAGAAACGCTTTGTATGGCCCTTCAAGTCCAGATGCAGCTTATGCTACAAACAAACACTAAGATTTTGGCTAGGTACAAAGATAAAGTATCGCGAGAATTACACTGAGGCATGTGAAATTAGGATCAGGGAGAAGAAATGCATAAGTGACACGTCTTTATCTTTATCTACAAATGTGTATGAATTTTTGAAACGCGGGCTGAGCAGATACGGTAAACAGGGTTTTGGTGGCTATATAACATGTGAAGTTTCAATAAACCGCGGTTGAGAGTGCGCCTCGTCCTGTTTCCCATCGTCTGTGTCCCTGTATTTTTTCGGCGCTTTTTGTTTGCAATGAACCAACTGGCCCAAATCTCCACTCCTACTATGCTACAAGCACGACCTTTGGTCCCGACCACTTGCACTGCAGGAGCGCGCGTGCTTGGACGCTGAAAGCCCGAGCTCGCTTTTTTGGTTTCTGATATGCTCACACTTGAAGTGAAAAGAGTATTGTGTTGAGAACATCACATTTTAACAGAAAACTGAACTGTTTAACATGGTTTGCACGTGACATCATCGCCTATATCAATACCACGACACAAGGCCTGCGCGTTTCCTCCTCTAAACGTCATCACTCAGTAGATCCCCTCAGCGCCCCTAGGTGAGCCGGATGAGCACCGTCGTCTGCTACATCGTCTGCTCCATCAACTACTTCAGTGGTCGTGCTCAGAACGAGCTCACATTGCGAAGTCCGGCAATCTTGATGGTGTCGCATGCGTTGCAAAATGAACTGTGGTAGCTCGTTATTAGCTCGCGCTAAGCAATCGCGCATGTCGCTGTGGCCGCCAGTAAATGCGGCGTAATTCCTCCGAAAACCCACAGGAGCGGCGGCGAACGCCGATAAGGACTCGGAGTCTGCGCAAGCAGACCCTTTGCGAGCCCCGTTTTGTTACCCAACTGCTGAAACAATTCATTGCGGTCGGTCCGCTTACGAAGCGGAATCCACTGATCGCAACTGCAACAGACAATCAAATAACAAACACGCATATGCAGAGATAGAGCAGTCTATATAGCGGTCTCAAACGCCACTCAGAGGATCACCAAGAGTTTGGGCGCGTCTGGGAAGCGGAAGAAAGACGTTTACCTGCTTGAACTACGTCGTAAGAGGTTACGGTTGATCCGTTGCAGACTGCGTTGTCACAGTTCCTTACCTAAATAGGTGATCACTAAAACGTGCGCAAACAACATGTTAAGATTACCCAGAGCAGCGAACCAGCCGTTGCAGCACAACAAAAACAAAAGAAGTAACAGAAAATGACCGTGCAAACGCTTTCCGAACTTTGCAGGAAAGATGGGGTCCCCTCTCAGACGAAAATAAAGAGAAATGGAAACAAACAGCGAACAACGGCGAATAAACAAAAAGTTAGCAGACGACAGAAAAATACAAATCACCCAACAAAAGCTCCTTCTACGAAAATAATATTGCAACGCTTATAGGAGAAAAAAAAAGAAAAAAAAGATGAAAGCAACAGCTATAAAAAAGGAGCTTAACTTTTTTTTTTGCTGTTGTTGCTTTAGTTTAGTTTAGAATACTGCAGCAACCTAATTACTCACGTTTATTTCGGTCTTCGGAAACGGAAGAAGGATTACTAACTTATTTTTGCAGTGGTAGTGCAGCCATGACATGTCTGCTATCTCCAAGTATACGCTGGTGTATCCCAAGGCGGCGAGTTGATCAACAGACGATGACCCATAGCAGACGTTCGGCGATGGACAAATAAAATTCGTATAAATGTATAACGCAGCTTGCACTTTAATATATTTAATAAATACCAAAAAGCACGAATGAAGATTTCGGATTAGAAACTCAAACGAAGGGGAAATATGAGGTTATCGCAGACGACAGTAGAAAACAACAACAAAGTTGCAGACAGCCCTCAAAATGTCAGGCACAGCGTAGCAGACGGACTGGCGGTTGTAAACGCAGAAAGCGAAGAAAAGAGAGCAAGGTAGGTACAAAGAAAACAAATCAAAATGCGCGATGGTTCGACCGTCAAGTAAACAAAACAAATACACAAAAAAAAAAGCAGGAGGAAGAAAGGACGCGACGTCGTAGCCCTTAAATATAAAAAGAAAGTAGACTTCGAAAAATCAAGAGTTGCTGACGGCGGGTCCAAAGGGTGCCGACTTTATCGTGCACGTGACGAAAGACGTTGGGCGTTAGTCGCCGAGCTCTGACAATCGAATTTGTGTTCCGTATATTGCGTAGACCGAAAATCACTTTTTTTCTTTTTGCTCTACGACGCTCTCCCCGTTTTTTTTCCTTTTCTTTTCGACGCGCAGAGGCTGCTTTTCTTGTAAATCCGCTTTATTAATTTCAGTAATAGCGTCAGGGTGCCATGTGCACAATCGACTTCTTCAGGGCATACTGACATTGCAATGACGTACATGGTTCAGAAATTGCCTTTAGCTTCATCCTATTCGCCTATTCGACAAAACGGTCTATAAGCAAGGACATTAATGAGAAGTGGGAACTGCAACAACGAAAGAATTGATTGATAAGAACAGTAAAGTTGAAGCCAGCTCCATTCGCGTGTTTGTACATTGCCCTTTTACAAAAAGACAATGCGAAGGTACACATCTGTTTTGTCTCGCTTACATAAGTTGTGACAGAGTGTTTTCTTCCGGAGAGCCCCGAAATTGCAATCTCAAAGCTCTAACCATCTTTCCACGCGAAGAAAATGTCCTTCACTTATGAGGTGGCACCTTTTTTAACATTCAAAGCGGCGCACTCGTGACTGATTTTTGTTCATTGGTAACCTCGCACGGAAATAGGCAAAACCAAAGCGTTGCGGAGAATTCGTCTGCTAGCGGAGGCGTTAAGCTCGCCAGGGGCGCTGCGATCACTTCTTCGCCCGCGCTCGGCGGGGCCCTACTCTCGTTAAGTTTCGGGGTGTTTTACCGCCGAGGGCGGGTCGGGGATCTACTAACGAAACGTCACTGCAGGCCTTGTGTTCTGGTGGTATTGACTATAGTGCGAGCGGTCAGAGATTTCTTCTTGCTGAGAAAATCAAATCCCGACGTGCAAAATGCAAACTTCAGAGAGGTTCGCGCTCTGTGCAACCTATGTATTCAAAAACAAAAATTATTCTGGCTTGGTGCAGCGTCGTGAGGAACGGCGCGAGCGTCGGCGCGAAAAGCGCTTTCTGGCAGGGGTGATTTCGCAAACGAAGTAGTTTTACGCAGGATCACGCGTCTGCTCTGTGCCGAAGATGCGATACAGAGGAACCTTTACAACACGAGAAGTTTTAACCCCCCCTTTTTTTCCTTTGCTATCTTCTACGATAGTGCATTTCCGGGGACTCCTTCTTTGTTTGGGAGTGCCAATTCGACAATTATATTACTGTCATTAGGTTTTGCAGTAATTCTCAATTTCTTTTATTTTGCATCCAAAAACTGTGAAGTTTAAACAAAACTGCACGAGATTGAGCGGCTGCCGACTTCAGCTGTCTGTCAAAGACCACTAGAATCTTTCTTATCAGGCATCCCCGCCTGTCACTTATAGTTATATTTATCGTCAGATTAATAAGCCATATTCAGTCTTTTTCAATGCTTCTATTCTCCAGACAACTTTCAGACAGCCAGTCAACAACGACAACATGTTTGAGTGCCTCAATGATGTGTGCATATAAAATAGTTCATGTAACAATTTTGCACTTTCAGTAAATACCGCTAAAGTAATCCCTGACGTTGATAGCTTGCAAAAACACCCATTAGTTTCCTCTCTATCAGCTGGCAGACGCAGAAAACATAAAGGAAAGAACAACTTTCCATCTCATACTTCGCTATTAGAACAGGCGGCAATGGATCGACGCTAATTGCTCTGCCCAGTGTTCATCATAGTCGCTGCGCTGGGGCTGGCAGAATAAAGCATGGGTTGGGATGTAGGTTTTATCAGAGTTCGGCTATTCCCATCTTCGATTGAACACGAGCCAACACGAATCTTCGGCGATGCTGATTGTCAAGAACCTCGAGCGCTCGGCCAGGCTCATGACAGCCGGTAGCACGTCACGGTGTCGCATGACTCGCGGTAAAAGTCGTGATGGCTAACGCCTGAATAAAAAAAGTAGAGCGACATCTTTCCCTCCTCCTCTGACGCGCGCACTTTTATCTTTATGTTTTTCTTTTTACCCGCGCGTAAAGCCCCTTCATGTTTCCAAAGTAGCGCAAGGTGCGTCGATCCACAAGGCACGACTACACGTAGCACTTTGGAAGATCATGGCGGCACAGCTGCAGCACTGAGCAAGATTTCAGACGCCATGAATTTCGCGAAGGGTCTCGCAGCACGTGCCTGGCATTTCTACAATGAATGGCGCCGCTTTTCCCAGGGATAGAGGGACTTTACCCGCGCGTCGTCTGTAGCGCCGCCTGGTTTGGCCCAAGATAGCAGGCAGCCTTCCATGCGCTTGAGTCAGAGCGGTCAAAAGGGCTGAAAAACACGCAAATAATTACATACAGGCTAAAGCGCACTCGTCCCGGCCTACCAGCCTCAAGGATGTGCTCAAAGAAAGACGATGAAAGCCGTGATCGCCGGTCAGGTGGCCTTCGCATGGTTGGCTGACATGAGCTCGCCATATGCACTGCACTCTTACCGCGCAAGGCCGACATGTACACGTTACCCCAAAAAAGTAACTAAATACCGTTACTCGTTACTCGCTCAAAAAGTAACTAAATACGTTACTCATTACCGATTCTCAAAAGGAACGCGTGAGTTACCTCAAAAGTAACGAGTTACTTTTCACGTTACATTGACGACCAAATACACAACTGTTTTTGTTTAATGGTTTATTGTTTTCTTTAGTAGTCATTGCCCTTAAGCGTAGCCGCTCAGAAGTTTTCATCAGTTATGTTTCCTCGCTTCCTTGAAAATACATCTCCGGCGACGCTGAAGAGCCGTTCTACCGACGCGCTCGAAGGAACGGCAGTGTTGTGCTTCAGGTAGAGCTGGTAGAATCTTCCAGAACTGCGCCTTCATTGAGGACAGAGGGCAATGGGTTATGTGCCTTCCCGTGTTTGCAGCCTCCGGGTTTACATTCGGTCCGTACCCGTTTCTAGAAGGTTCAACCAACGAACCATGTTGTGCTCGCTGGGTGAAGGACATTCCCAGCTGTAGAGTTCAGTACAGTAACGTTTATCGCTGGACAGGTCAGTCAAACTGTTAAGACTGAACAGCTCGGCTGACTGTTCAGCGATACACGTTGCTGTACTGTCATACTGTTTAGTTGTTTTTCGGGTCTGCCTTTGTCGCAATAGACGCACACTCAGGCTAGAATAAAACAAGGCCGTTTAAGCGGTGTTGTATACAGTTACTTCTCAAAGTAACGGATACCGTTACTTGTTACTGGCCTTAAAGTAACTAAATACTCGTTACTCGTTCCTTTCTAAAAAGTAACTAAATACGTTACTCGTTACCGAAAATAGTAACTAGGTACAAGTGACTCGTTACTTGTAACGCGTCACGTACATGCTATGAGCACAGGCATTACTTCTCCATCTCCTCTGACACACCGTTTATCTGGAACTGCGCATTTCCAGGCTGGATACAAACTGGTGCCCCAATTTGGGTCCAGGCGGAACCGGCATTTTCCATTCCGGCCTGTATCTGACATTTTCGTACGGGATCGTCGTCGTAGGCCTCGAAGATTTCTTCACGTAAATCTTCCGGTACAAGCAGGAGCCACGTCCACTTGTCAGCCCCAAAGTTCTTATTCTAGAGAACACCGTAACGAAGGCCGAAAGAAGGTAAAAGGCATTATTAAGATCTAGCTCTCCCAGCGGCCAGTAGAGACCCCAGTTAAATGGATGGAGGCATGCAATAACGGCCGGCTAGACGGGTGGATGGTGAATAATGGCGGTATTGTTTGATTCGGCGGTAGCCAGCGCAATCTAGTCTACAGTAATTTACAACTTTTATTGTAGATAGTACGCTTTGTAATTTTGACGAATTGTTTTATACGTGCATGCAAATTTGGCAAAAATCATGCACAATACAACATGCTACTTAAACTGACCACTCACACAGCGGGAAGGACATCTGCACATAAGTGCTAACTGTCCTGAAGGAGCAACACAAGGATGTAATCCGCAAGTTTTTATTTTAGTAACAAGGTCAAACAAAGCTAAGAGTCCAATTATGGTGGGCTATTCATCTCAGATACGTTACCCACACGTGACAGAAACACGAGAACACGAGCAATATGTATCGAATGACTCGTCAACATAACATCCTCAGTAGAAATGACGAAAATATACAGCAACACTGATAATCGCATTTAACAATTAAAATGACAACTGCAATCGGTTTGAGAACATATTAAAGATACTCGTCCATGTTCAACGATAGGCATTTGCATACATGACTAATTCAGGAACAATGAAGTAACAAGTGGCTTCGAAGTGGCCACCAATAAAAGAAACACAAGAAATGTCTGACCGCAGTGAGAAAGAGAGAAAGTGGAAGTCTAAAGGAGATCGCCACTGTATAGACTAGTGACCCGTGATACAAATGCCCCAACAAATGCAGGGAATGCAGCCTGCACTGCTCAATCAAACATATGTTGCTCTTACTTACTAGAGCAATGATCATGACCACAATATTAAGAACTTTGTAGGAAGCAACACGCATCAGCCAGCATGGAGATTCGAACGAATGATCTTTATGTCGCGCGCTCCGCGCTCGTCTTCAGACCGCGGCATCCCAGTGAGAGAGGTGGCGTCATCTCTCGCTGGTTACTACATCTCTTTTCTCTGGAAAAGTCAGCATAGAGCGTCACCTGCAGCATGGTTGGGGTATCGCTGTGGTGGCCTTCTTTTCTTGTTCCTCTTCGCAGCTGCGGTCCCGGCTGAGGCTGACTCTGGTTAAAGTCACTGGGACTCTGTTCCGAGCCGGTTGTCTCTTTCCCGTGGAGGTCGGAGGCCAGATTCATAAAAAACCTCTTACCTACGACAACTTAGCTACGAAGTTCGTAAAGTTACGATCATCGTAAGATGAGGCGAAAACGGTATTCACAAACGCGTTCTTAAGTGAGAGGAGGAAAGTTACGACCTCCTACAGAAAAACGACGACTTCCGGTGCTGTTGCTATGGCGACGGCGTCTTCGGCAACACGAACAACCAATCGGAGAGCACGGCATAGTTCGGAGCACGTGGATTTTTAATAACAAACACAGGCTAACTACTCGTTGATAGTCAGCTCGGTGTATGTCCTGTCCTGTCTATGTGCAAATGTTTAGTGTTCAAGCTGTTTCTCATAAACACGGATGGCCTTTCCACCACCACTTGTCTGGGGTCCGTGCAGTGATAAATCGACGCTAACACGATTTAAACGCTTCGTTGACTGCTACGAACTCGATCGCTACGAAGTCAACACAACTGTCATCGTTGGTAAAAGCCCCGTGCCAGTCGTTTGCAAAGCGACGTAGAGAGAAACAAACCGCCGCGGCGTTTTGCGCGGCCTCGGAAATGCAGGAGCAAGCCGACGTTAAAAAAATATACGTTTGAACTACGAGAGTGTCAGCAAGAGTCGCGCAAATACCTGTTCACACTGGGAACGGACGCGCGCGTTTGATCGAAGTGCTGGATTACCTCTATTAGACCGCGCCTTGGTAAGCGCTTCGGGGCCGATCTTATACGATTGCAACTCGATACTGACGTGACACTCGGCAAAGAAAGGTTGGACCGTCATCGCGTAGCTCGACAGTGACGTAGCGTCGTGTCAGAATAGAAATGGCATACTAAAAACAAAGTGTACATACCGTGTTACGAAGGTAATCCACACGGCGTTTATTTGAGCTCTATATCACACAAAACAAGATAGAATCGATGAGAGTCCCTTTCCGACGACAGCGTTCGTCACCGCTGCCTCGGAAAACAAGGAGATGACATGGGGAAGAGATTGACCTCTTAAATTTAGTTCAGCGATCAAACTATTCATACGGGAAGGGTCCACAAGGGTCGCGCGGGCATATTCCATTCAGCAAGCCAGCCGGTCGTGGGCAGACGGTCTTGGCCAAGGACCGTCGGAGCGGTCGGAGTGCCTGCTAGGCCTATTCTGCCGAGCTCGCTTGGTCGGTGGGATCGTTGCCTTTGTTGCTTTTCCCGGGTGTCTGTGGATCCAGCGTTGATGTTCATCGTGGTCGGTTTCAAGGACTTCTTCCTTTTTTCTTGCTGCTTGAAGTCAGGACGCGCGAGAAGAGCGTGTAGAAAAATAAATGTTCTTTGGTCGGCGCAACCGAGTAACTGAGCGATGCTGTCGGCCATGTTGATTTGATCGTAAAAGTGCGTAAGACAGCTTCGGAGCTGTCGTAGGATTTTGTCGTAACCTGCGCAAAAGTTACGACAATTTCGTTTCGAGAATACGGATTTTCTCTCAAATATGTCGTACGCACTTTTTTCGTCGTAAGTTCGCTTTGAGAATCCGGCCTCAGTTCTTGTCGAGAATCTGTCGCCGGTCGTAAGTGTTCACGGGTTCTTCGGCGAACTTGACCTTCTGGGGTTAGAATGTTGCTAGGACCTCGGCGCTGGATGTCCTACGACTATGGCAGGTGACCATGTGCGCCGCAGGGTATTGTAGACGGTGATTGTAGAGTCCGTGTCAATGTCTGGCAGCGTTCTTGAGTTTCTATCGTAGTTCGCCTTTTGTTGCCGCCTTATTTCTGTGAGACGACGTGTGACATCCTTGGGTGGCACAACAGCGGGCAGGTAATGTTCCGATCGCGCAGGTAACAGTGTCCTTGTGTGTCGGCTCATCAGTCTCTGTACTGGCGATTGGAGAACATCGTCTCGTGAAGTGTTGCGCCACTCAAGGAGGGAGCAGCAAAACTCTTCAGTGTTCGCACTCTTTCGCAAGAGTTGTTTGGCCTGTCTCACGGCTCGTTCAGCCATGCCATTTGATCGAGCGTGGTAGGGGCTTGATGTAACTTGCTCAATCTTGAGGTTTTCCAGGAACTGCTTGAACTTCTGGCTCCCAAATGGTGGGCCATTGTCGCTTATAATTTTCAATGGCAGTCCGTGTGTTGCGAATACTTTAAGGCAGAACTCTTTTACTTCGGAAGCTGTGGTGCTTTTCATTTCTTCTACCTCGAAATAAAATAAGTAAAAATCTACCAGGATTATGTAGTGTTTTCCTTCATGAGTGAAGAAATCGGCTCCGACAAACTGCCAAGGAAGCGTTGGCAGTGCGTGGCTCAGGAGTGGCATCTTCACGTTTCTTGATTTGTACTTCTCGCATTTGCTGCATTTGTCATGTTCGCGTTCAATGTAGGCATTGATTCCGGGCCAGAAGAAAATTTCTCGGGCTCTTCTTTTCATTTTGTCTTTGCCCGCGTGTGCCGCGTGGAGCAAGTTGAGAATTTCGGATCTGATGGCCGTTGGTATTATTATCTTGTTGGACCGTAGCACAAGGTCGTCTTCCTCGTGAATCTCCTCTCTGTAGGACCAGAATGGCCTCCCGAGTTCAGGAACGTGATCTTTCTGCTCGGGCCATGACGTCTGTGCATACTCGCGCAGTAGTCTCATCTGCGCATCGGCTGCAGTTGCGTCTCTTATTTCATTCAGCCGATCTTGTGTGACAGATATGTACTCCAGTGCGTTGACTTGAAATTTCTCTTCTTTCTTGCATTGTTTCCTTCGTGGGAAAGCGTGACAGTGTGACTTTTGCAGAGAAAAGAGATGTAGTTACCAGCGAGAGAGGTGGCGCCATCTCTCGCTGGTTACTACATAACTTGAACCCAGCAGATGGCTTAATGCGAAGACCAGGGTTCTCCCCAACAATATTTGAGAGGTGAACATCGGCCACCTACCCTTGCAGTAGGGGGAGGGGGTATCTAAGGCACTGAAATGGACAGCATACAGCCGACAGTTAAAGAAGAGCAGATCAGACCTCCGCCGGGAATACAACGAGAAATAATTATCGCCGGAGATGGCAATGTCGCACGGATTGCTAGGGCGCTCATTGAAGAGATCAGAGCCCCCCAAAGCTTGGAGTTTGTAATGAACAGAACTGCCACTGACGCAGGTGGTGCATGAACTGCTCGAGACGTATGAAGAACAGGCTAGAAACGTGCCACGTCTGTAAATACTACATATGGGCGTAAATGACATACTCAGGGGTGAACAACCGGACGCAATAGTGGAGCGATTGAGGATAAAATGGACCAACCGGAAGGCATCTTTGGCGATCTGTTCAGTGCCGGAGAGCGACAGGAGAGGCAAACGAATGCATGCGGCGACCATGCTACTGAACGCCAGGCTGAAGCAACTATGCAAGAGCATCAAAGCAAAGTTCATCGACCTGAGCCGTGAGCTGACAAGCAAAGGAGCAATGCAAAAGGACGGACTCCAATATGGCGAAGAAGGTATCCGAGTGGTGACAGAACGACGAGGTGCAGTGGCGAGCCGTTTTTAGGTCTCAGAAGAAGGGACAAGGTCAGACGCCAGTATCAGAGCGATCCGTGGCGGTATGGGAGCTACCCACAAATGGGACACACAGAAATGTCGCAAAAAAAGCGCGTCACTTACAACATCCCAGGGATGACTGTTGGACCCCCTCATATCGGAGTGCCTCACGTCAAGGATCTACGACTAAAGACTCAGGTGAAAGGACACCAACCTCCGCTGAGCAACCAGTCGGAGTATATACTGCAACCCCAAAGCGAACAACTGTCCCAGGTGCCTACTTTTCCCGAGATACGGGTACCCCTGGTTCCTGTACACCAGAGCGGCGGGATGACAGGGTCGAGTGTGGCCATGCAAGACAGAGAGAGTTATCCAATGTCAACAGTGAGAATGGGTCTACCTGCATACCAGGAGTCACCCCTTTCCCTGGCTACGTCCAGCACCAGGCAGGCATGACGCCACTGGAGGTTGCGCAAATGGTGAGTCGCATAGTCCGCCAACAATTGGCGGGAATGCAGTGTTAGGGGGTATGGGTAACAGGGAAACCAGGACTTCCGAACTACCGCTGCCTCCTGGTCAAACGAGACAAAAAGCAAGTGTTATCGTTAGTTTTTTTAAATTTGAATGGTGCAAGACGTCAACGGAAGTGGAATGAGTTATATATAATGCTCAGTGAACAACAATTCTCTTTATTTGGGGTTGCTGAGACTCACTTGCGTGACGCTGAAGAGCCCCCAGTGAACCCTTCATGGTGCTGGGCTGGGTGTAACAGGGTTGAAGGCAACCGACGGGGAGGAGGTGTGGGCTTACTATGGCCTCGGAAAGGGCAAGCATGGGTCAGGAAATTTGAAACGTGTCGAGAACACATATGGGTGCAAGGACAAGTCGGGAACGCACCGACAGCGGTATGTGCCATTTATCTTTCGGTGGGAAATAACAGGCAAGATGAAAACAAGGCCATACTAGACTGCGTTCGACACGACGTCCAAAGTTTGGACCGAAGCCATTCCGTGCTACTGATGAGAGACTTTAATGGTCACCTGGTTGAGCTGGACAGGCGCGAAGACAAGAATGGACAAATGTTGGGACAACTGGCAGAAGATTTGTAACTAGAGATATTAAACCTGAGAGAAGAGTGTGAAGGAAAGCAGACATGGATGGTGCGGGACAAAAAAACCTGCATTGATTACGCCCTCGCCTCCAAGAGGCTGTCAAACCGCCTTCAAAAAATAGTTGTGGACGACAATGGTGAACTTAGCGTTGGCAGCGATCATAGTACCATACTACTACATTTCGGAGCAATCCAACGCCATCGCAGTCGCCCAAAGCGCGCATTGACGTTTCGGCTGCGCGAGGGGGATATCGAGGCTGTATGTCAAGACTTCGAAGAAAGTGAGCAACGCATGAACGCCGAAACGTATGAAGAATACGCCACGGAACTTAGGCAGGCAGTTGCCAGGCGTTCGGTGGCAAGGAGCACGCAAGGAAAAAGACGGCTTGTCCCGTGGTGGGACGCGGAAATCGGGAGAGCGATTCGGTACCGACAAGACGCGAACCGAGAACATCGCCAAGCACTAAAGTTGTTTGGAAAAGGTTCAGAGACGTTGCAACTCTGGGAGAGTACCAAAGACGCAAGGCACTAACACAAGCTATTGTTGAAAAGAAAAAGCAAGCACATGACTGCAAGGAGATGGCAGACATACGAAAGGGCGGAAAAAAGCCGGAGAGAAGTTTTGGCGCTACATTGGTAGTCTTGATGGGAAAGACAGCTCTCCCCGACTGGTGGATCCGGACAATGGAAATGAGGTAAAGAACATAAAAGAACTTCTGGGTGAATATCTCTACACTCTCTTTGGGACGGAACAAATGAACTGCGATCAAGAAGGCATGAGGGATGAAATCCCGCATTTAGAAGACGCCCCGCAGAGTACCACAGCCGACCAAAATGGAACAGTCGTGGGGCGTGTTCAAGTAGAACGTGCACTGGCGCCGCTAAACGGCAGCACAGCACAGGGGCTGGATGGAATCTCGGCCAAGGTGCTCAAAGGTCTGGGACCCGACGCACGGGAGCACCTGGCACACCTGTTTAGTCGAATCTGCTGCGGCGATGACCCGATTCCCAGCGACTGGAGACGTGGTCGAGTTTCCTTCATTCCAAAGACAGGCGGCAACAAGCAGTTGTTACACGACTACCGACCACTCACGGTCACGCCGGTTGCCTACAGGGTGTTCGCGACCATAATTAATGGTCGTATAACACAGTGGGCCGAGGAGAGCGGCATACGGACGGAGTTGCAGAACGGTTTTAGACGTGGGCGACGCTTGGAAGATAATCTCTTTACGTTGACGCAATGCATCGAGATTGCACGGAGGGAGAAGCGACCAATGATTACTTGCTTCCTTGATATAGCGAAAGCATATGATTGCATTCCTCATACCATGCTTCTAAAAAGATTAAAACAGCTTAATATGCCTGAAACCTGGGTGACGTTAATCCAGCGGCTCTACGATAAAAATGTTGTAACGGCATCTTTCAACGGTGTGAAATCGGACGAGGTTACAGTTGAAAAAGGATTACGACAGGGCTGTCCGTTGTCGCCGACACTGTACATGTTGTAGGCATCTAGCATGGAAAGAGCGCTGGAGAAAACGGCCATCAGTTTTTCTTTGACGCATCTCCAACACGGGGAGGTGATTACATGGCGGCTACCTGGACTTGCATACGCTGATGACCTTGTCTTGATGGCCGACAGTGTGGGGGACATGAGGAAACTGCTGGCCACATGTGAGACCGAGGCGGATCAACTCCAATTACGCTTCAATGCTCACAAGTCAGCGACAGTTATTTTTTCCGGCGAGGAGGAGAGCATTGGACCATTCATCCTACAGGGTGCGGCGATCCCTGTTTGCACCAAGTACAGGTACCTTGGCGTGACACTATCAGCTACGGAAAACTACCTCGCTGAGTATCACCAAAACCTCAGGACGTCCTCAGTGCGTAAGCGAAACATACTGCGAAGACGGTGCCTCTGGAGCTGCGACCAATACGTCGTTACCAGGGAACTTTGGAAGGCCGTCGCGGTACCCGGACTGACTTTTGGAAACTCTGTGATTGGCATACCCAGCGAGCTTCGTGAATATCTTGAACGACGCCAAAGAGATGTCGGACGTCAAGCGCTGGGATGCCATGGACAAGTAGCCAACGAGCTTGTTGAAGGTGACGTCGGATGGTCATCTTTCGAGGCACGAGAAGCCAGCAGCAAGCTAGAGTACTACGCACGACTCCGGCATATGGACGAAGACCGCTGGGCACGGCGACTTTTCATCTACATTCACCTCAAGAACATCCATTCGACGTGGAGGAATCGTGTCACCCGCCTCGGCACAAAGTTTGGAGCCTTTTGCATGAGTGATGAGCCTCAAGCTGAAAAAGATTGGGTGCGTAAAGTGCGAACGCAGATAAAGGCTATCGAAAGTGAGCGCTGGACATTGGGAATGCAACAGCATACTAGCATGCATTTGTATGCATCTTTCAAGACCGAGATTGCTCCAATAACGTTCTGCAGGAACACGCTGGGAAGTCGCCTACTCATCGAGGCCCGCGGCGGTGCCCTGCGCACCAGACAGTACCGTCGAAAGTTTGACAGTAGCGTGACGGACATGACATGCAGCGCCTGTGGAGAAGACGAAGAGACCACCGAGCATTTGCTGCTCACGTGCCAGAGGCTCCTGCCAGCGCCCATCGGAGATTCCCGCATCGAGCAGGCACTCGGCTTCACGAATGAACATGACCACGTGGCCTGTTCTAGGCAAAGACTGGAGGCGTGGTGGAAAGTGCGACGGTGATTTGCGCACCGATAAGTCAGTGCGTACCGATTGAACCACCGTGATCGTGTAGCTGTTACCCTCCGCCCACCAGGGGTCATCGACGACAGATGGTGGGTCCTGACGACCTCCCCCTCCTCTCCCCCTTTTTTTTTCTTGCCTTTTTTTCTTTAAAAAAATTTTTTTTTTGGCGTGTCCAACTTCGACTTTTGTTTCAAAGAGATTGCGCCTGTCCGCTGCTCTCCGAAAGGAGCGGACATAACGCAATCCCCGACCAGGGCGCCCCTAGCGGCAAACAGATAATTTTAATCGGTAGATTCTTTTTAGCCGCTGCACTCAGATTACGCTCGCTCAAGATTTGCGCCACGGAGAAAGCTAGCGGAATTTGTAAAAACCTTGAATTCCGTCGTAATAATGACAGGCACACTAGGCCCGCGCAATTCGTCACAATTGACCCCGTAAGTGATGACGTCACAACATGGCGTCTGAGCTCTAAACAAACGGTTGCTAGGGACGTTGCTATGGACTAATGCGTGGAGACTCCACATGAGGCTAGGTTTTTGCTTACAAGTAACTAAACAATTTTTGTAAGCAACCTAACTTCTTGATATCTAATTATGAAGATGTTCTTGTCGTCTCAGTGTCATACTGCAACGATGAAAGCCATTTCTGAAGTCTGTGGTTCTCCTTAGGGCCACTGCCTTTGGGAGTACCACGTTCGCGGCGAGACGCTCTACCGCGAAGCGGGTTCGTACTCGCGTGGCATGCTGCTCATCGAGCGCAAAGAGACACCAGTCACGTTGGTAACGGTGATAAACTCTGTTTATTTACAATGCAAAACAAATACAAAAGACACGGCTATAAGCTGGTGAACGCCGTCGGAGTGGAGGTAGTCCACGGCCGAACGGTCGGTCAGAAAGGTACAAAGGACGGGGTAAAACGCTCACCGGTGCACGGACGGTTCCCCGATGTCGCCGCCGCCGAAATCCCAGGAAGAAGACCCAGCGATCCCGCCGTCCGCTGGTTTTAAGATAACAGCGGAGGCGAAGGGGCCAATCAAGGAGCGACACGTCGATCTCCTTTGTGCGGGGGTTCGTAATGGAAATCGCCCCAAAGGGGGAGAGGAGGAAGCCACTCACAGTGGTAAGCAGCGCCACCTCTCGCTACGCCAGCGCGGCCGCCACGGCGCGCCAAGACGCTGACGCGACAGAATGTTGAGGGATCACAATCCCCACAAGTCTTACACTCCGCTTTGCTTTGGTAGCAGACGACACGATAGATTTGCTGGCCTCGGTAAACGAGCGACAAAAACAAGTGCATCACCATAACCGTAAAGGCCTCCGCAATGTGCGTTTTTTTTTTCTGTGAACAACTTAGCTTTGGTACGAGGGGTGAAAATGCAGTAAAATCAAACCACGTCATGCAGATCAGTTACGACGACGACCTGAAGTGCATTCATTACCGGCGTAGTGCAGGCCAGCATGAGAAACAAATCGTACGCCGTCGAGGTAAGTCGTTTGCTATTATTATTATTGTGGTTGTCAGGTTATTAAAGAATTGCATGTCTATCGCGATTTCGCAGTATTTTGCTTTTTTTCCCCCTTTGTATACATCAAATTCCGTGGATGTGCTCTTTTGGTGACGATCTTCATCAAACCCGCGATGCGAGTACAATCTGTAATAAACTCACCTTATGTTTTTATCCAGTTCTTTCGCGCTTTGGGGTCTTGCGGAAATCTGAAGAAACTGCAGAATCTTCCTCCACGCGATGGTTACAACCAGGTATACGAAGCACCCTCGCATAGCGCGAGTCCGCAAACAAAATTTGGGATCTCAGCCGTTCGCCTGAAGTGCTTTTCTCACGGGTGCAATGCGATCTTTTAGCAGACGATCATCACGATCGACGCCCGGACTTTCGATAAACCATATTTTGCATCGCACCCCACTATGAAATCTTATAAGTGTTTGAAACTCATTATATTTCAAACCAATGCGATGTCAGAATATCGTCTTTATTCACACGATGCAAACGACGGCCCCACTTGGCCGGCCGGCGTGCGGCAGACGGCATACTTCTAGCATTCGTCGTCTGCTGCAGGCATCTTGAGGACCGGAAGTTGCAGTCGTAAATATTTCAGAAACGAGCGATTACCGGCACACTTCTGTCGAAACATATATGACATTCAAGCTTTCTATATCTGTGATTTTTAGAAGTTTAAATCCTACTCCTGATTTTTGAACGGTTGGGTTTTCGTAGCGAAACCGAGCCACATGTATTCGTCCATAACAACGACCCTAGCAACGGTTTGTTTGGACCCATGACGTCACACTTACGGAGTTAATTGCTTTCCGACGCGTAGGCGGCGACAACCGCTAGGCGGCAGTGAACAAGCAGAGAGCATGTACTTTCCAACTGCTCGATGGGGGTGGCGTGGCTGATGGGCCGCGCTTGATATACGAGCTGCAGGGGGACGAATGCGTTGGTCTTCCGCGAGCGTCTCCACCTTTCCCCCTGCTTTCCTCCTAGCCACGCGATAATGCAGCGCATGCGCACTTGCGACCAATCTCCGATGGAGGCGGCCGCCATTAAACCGCAAACGCTCCCCATGGTTTGAGTTGAAGCATCTCTACAATCTAGGCTCTCTACGAACTAAAGGCGACAGAAGCGACGCCGCCGGCGCGCTCTTTCTATTAATGTCTCTGGATGAACCTTCTGAGTTCATTAAAGGTTACCATATGAGGGTATCCAGCTTTTTTATGTTCGTTTCTTCTTCGTGGCTGCTTTCCCTTCGAAGTGTTCGTTGCCGTCAAGGTGAAGGGCGCCGCTGTTCCATAAGCGCCCTTGGTAATCCTGGCCCAGCTGAGTGAGTTTCTTTCTGTATCTGGTTCCTTATTTTCTTGTTGAGTCTTCGCTGGTGGGGGTCCAGGTAGGTGAAATTCGCTCCTCTTGGGCTATGCCGAGGTTGTACAGCTCCTTTAGGGCATTCGTTGCTTGCGGCCAGATGTGGCCGCCGCAGTTTGCGCATTTTGGTTCTAACTCGCAGTCGTCCATGCTGTCGTGTTCGTACCCTCATGTGCCACATCTAGGGATCTTGTTGAGGCATAGGTCTATCTGTGACCTGACCCGCGGCATGCGAAGCATACCAATGATCTTGGGCGGTATTCGCAGAAAAAAGTCAAATTGGACGTTTAGTGATTTATACAGCGTAAGGTCGGTCTGCCAGGATGGGGCGCATGCATGGGTAAATTACTTTCAAAATGTAATTTAATTACAATTACAATTACCTTGCTGCAAAAGTAGTTTAACTACAATTACAATTACTACTACGTGAAAAGTAATTAATTACAATTACAAATTACTTTTCAAAAGTAATGAAATTACTTTACAATTACTTGTTTCTGAGAGCGACCCGACTTGGGCCATATAACTTTAAACGAGTTGTATAGAATGCAACGTATTTGTTCATTCCTTGCCCCAATGTTTGAGGAGGCTTAAGCATCGCTGCATAAATGCCACGTATTGTACTTTCCTTTTATGAATTTTGTTAAATTCATGATAGAAATTGACAGTTTGGGACAGTTGAAGTTCTACGTTCTTATATTTTTAATAAATAATAATAAATTAGTTCCTATGCTAGAAGACGCCAGACGGCTAACGAAAAAATTGCGTTGACAGACTTTTGTTAGCTCGGCAAATAAAAATGCGACAATTAGTCATATAGGAATATTTTACAAGTATTAATCCACATGCGCTAACACGACTGCATTCACATACAAACATCATGGTATTGTAAATTATTTACATTGAGTTGAAATTATAATGGCTCAGAAATCTATTAGAACCGAATACAGGCTTCCGAATCATTGGTGACAATATTCACAGGTGCGAGGTCAGTCTCCAAAATGCTTATGCAAATAATATCCGAAGTAAAACCAACAGGAAATAAACTTAAAAATAATACAAAGATACAAATATGCGACAGTACTGGAAGAAAAACGTATAAAACTGACAGAAAAAACAATAACATAGACAATTAAAATTTCTAAGCTCAACTGAAAGCTGAAGCTCAATTTTTTTTCTTTCAATATTTTGGCATGTTTACGCTATTGTTTTTTGCTCGCTCCGCAGACGGCGCCACACGGCGCCGTTGAGGTAGACTCCAAAGAGGATTGTCTCTCAGCCCGCAGTGTAAGCAACAAAACAACAAACAACGCAATACTATTTTTGTTGTGCGTGTATGTGCATGCGTGTCTATGTGTGCGAGTGTGTCACCGAGCGCTAGGCCACTTGTGCGAGCGCTGAGGCTTTCAGAGAGGTTCCGTCGGCTCAACAAAGTCTTGTAAAAGTAATTGTAATTGTGCCTGAAATTTCGCAATTACTGACACTAGAAAGTAATTAAATTACAATTACAATTCCTTTTAGCCGAAAGTAATTAATTACAATTACAAATTACCAAGAAAAGTATGATGGGGCGACACTGGTTTGCACTGTAGATGAGCAATTGAGCCAGTGCAGTACGACTGCTACCCTGGGGCCTTTCACGTGCTTACGCAGTAGTGATGCACGACCGCATGGCGGTACGATACTCATCCAGTCTATCTATGCTGGAACGCAAACTAAATGATGTAGAAAACTGCATCGGGCACTGTATGGCTATTCTTTCGGGTCACGTGACATGACGTTGAAATGTAGTTTTTCTCTATGCAGTCCGAGCTATGCTCGTAAATGATGCAGTTGGCGGTGACGTCAAAATGTCGTCACGATTCACTTTGACGATGCAGTTAACTGCCCAGGCAGCACACCACTGTTGGACCCCCGTTGGACCAATGTTGGCAAAAAATGGTTCCAATATTGGTCTGACGTTGGCATTTTCGAAAACGCCACCCGATCCAATGGTGGTCCAACATTGGTGCCAATGTTGGACCACTGGTTTGCCAACGTTCTAGCCCACGTTGGACCAACGTGGTTTGCGCTTTTTTATCCAATATTGGCATAGAGGTTTCACCGTTGGCTGAACCAACATTGGCATCCAGCGCCTTACACACTGGCTCTTCCAATATTGGCTATTCCCATATTGGCATCCAGTTTAATACACTGGCTATTTTTTGCATCCATTGTCTATGACATTATTGGATGCCATTTTTCAGTCAGTGTTCTAACCAGTGTCACAAAAAGAGTGCAGAGAACCAAGCAAGTTCCTTGCCCTTTTTCCTCAAGCACAGTTTTCTTTCTGATACTAAAATCTAATAAATGCAGCAATTTTACCACATTTGGACACTTTAGAAATCAATAAAGCATGCAAATGAATTGTTCATAACGTTTGATAGTTCATAATTTATTTAAATCGAATAAAAAGATTTAAAAAAATTGTGCACACTCGGCGGCACGCTCGGTAGTGGACAGGGCAGACTCGACAGGGCAGACTAGGCAGACTCGGCGGCACGCTCGGTAGTGGACAGGGCAGAGGGCTGGGTGAAGAGCTGGGCAAAGGGATTCCACGCAGGGGCCTGGCCACAGGATTCTGAAAGAGACAGAAGCGGTGGTTCGGATTCAGGTGAAGGGTTTCAGAGGCTCTCAGTTCTCTCTTACGCTTGTCAATAATGAAAATCAAAATAAAACATAGCTTCATTATTAATCGCCGCCTTTTAATTAACCATTCGATTAATCGGCTCGGTTGCTCTGCAAGTATAAAATCTCGGAAAGGCCTACCGACTTTTTTTTGTTTACTTTTCCATATTATCAACTTTCTTTTCCAGTGAATTATTTTTCGTTATTTTGTATGTAAAAAACTTAGTACTGCCTTCTAAAATAAATAGATGCGCAGGTAATACACCGGGGCCGGCTTGGTGGAATCAGTGTCTCAGCTTAGACTGGGTGAAGGAAAGCACTGTAAAGAATGGGACGCGCGAGCGTCATGAGTCGATGTTTGAGTCCCGTTCAGCTCGTACGCTGGCTTTGACAGTGCTTTCTTTTCCCCCGTCTCAGCTGAGACGCTGTTTCTAGAAAGACGGCCCAGGCGTTTACTATTGTTTTGTTCGTCCGACTTGTCCTTACTCAGAGCTTGATCGATCTAGATTAAAATATTGATAGTGGTTTAAAAAATTAATCAAATAGTACGAAGGTTATTTCATAAATTGCTTAACTCTACTCGTGCAACATCATGGCGTCCCTCAACCTTTCATCTAGCTTTAAGAAGTCTTAAGAATTATAATCTCGTCATTTAAGTTCACACCAATATTTCTACGTTAATTTGAAAAAAAAAAACGTTTTTAAGATTTACGATATTTGCGGAACGGAAATATGTAGTTATTGTTGTACCCATATTGCCTCCATAATATTTACAATTTATAAATGCAACCGCTGGCCTCCCTCTTCAGCTCACCAGTGTCAAACGCACTACTAAATTAACAATTCAATAAATACCCCGGTACACGTAACAACATGACTGTTGAACAGAGCTTGATGCTTGAATCAATCAAGAGTTTAAAATAAATCGCGCAGATAAAATAGCTTGTCGTGTAGAGACAATTACTGGCAATTACACTCGCAGAGCGCGGTGACATAACTGACACTCCACTCGCACCCAACAACCCAAACCTTGGCAAATAAGGACTACACAACGCTGTGGTATTCGGCTTGGAAATACCGGGAGGACTTTTTACTACAGCACACATCTACCGCTAAGAAGACAGCCATATTTTAACAAAAAATAAATAAATAAAAATGACGTCGAACACAAAAATAACCAATCAGAACGTCTCTCACGGTCTATTAGAATAAAAAGCACTTGCAAATAGCGCTGTACAGGGCCTTTCGGGCCGATCGCTCTGGATTACACGTTGAACTCGTCGGAGATTCCTGGCACAGCGTTCGACACGGTTCAAACTCATCGGATAGGGACAAAACGTACATTGCGTAGCAAGAATACCTATCCCCAATGGTCAGGAGAACTTCTCCTTGTCACTCACATGGAAGAGAAGGCGGTCAGTTGTGTCTTCGGTCCGTCGAAGCTAGTGGTCACATGTATGCCCACAACAAAGGAAGATCACCGGTGTGTAGGCGCTGCCGAAAGAATATCCATGGTCTTGGCAATCCGCATGTTGAAGATCGCACTTGGCACTAAGACGAATTGCGCTGCTGGTGATCGGAACTCTAGAACTAGATTTACCACATTTACCGCAGAAGCGAAATCCACAGCAGGCCCGCAGGCCGTATCACCCGCGAAGCTAGGTCCGGTCTTCGCAGGCATTCGGGGTTCCGGGTTTGTAAACGGCTAATGCGTCATCCGTCAAACCACGTGATCACGCTTCTGCCGTTACCCGCGCACAAAGAGCGGATTCAAGCGATAAAAAGTATACGCCTCATTGGTCCGTCGAGTCCGCACCGTCTAGAACGTCTTCAGCTTAGGGAGAGGGAGAAAATGAGAGAAGGAGTAGAAAGAAAGCAGCCCAGAACGGGGAGTGCGCTTACAAAGGCTAATCTTCAGGCCCATCTCAACAATGAACCCAACCAGAGGATTAGTCACTTGTACCCAAGGTTGATAGTGCAGTGGATGTTATGCGTGGCCTCGGGCTTTTAGTCAGGTTCCGTGCTCTGCCTTATCACTAGCTTCGAGACTGTAGTCACGTGACCCTAACCGGAGACAGAATTGGCCTAAAACACGCATAGCGTCTACCCTGCTGCCAATACCGATTGAACAGGACAGCTCTCTGAAGGCCAGATTTTGAATTTCTAAATAAGCTGTCCAGCCCAAAAGTGATTCTAAACGGGGCAAGTTTGAAGACAATGTTTTACGTCGTATAACTCACATTAAAATTTAGAATGAAGAACTAAGCGCGACTATTTTTTGCGCACGATGTCCACAAATAACTAAATATTTATATATATATATTATTTTTATCAATAAATTTAAAATTATTTGTACACTGTTAGGTTCGCGTTTTTAAACTTCAAACTTTTTTTTACGAAAGAGTTACACATAAAAGACACCACGGACAGCACATCGTTCGACTTTCAACACACGATGAATCGGTTGCGATGCTGCACGAACAATATCGGAAAGATGCTGCGTAGGATACGCCGGGCGCAACGGCTTCGCAACCGTTCGAAGGGCAAAGGATTCGCGACGACAAAGTAGCGTCTTCCAACTTCAGTAAGCTAATGGGGCTCGAGAGTACCTCGCTAACATTTCCGCAGAGCGAGCGCGGCCGGCCAGATGGAGGCGCAGTATGCTCTCGCGTCGCGATTGCTACGTCGTTCTTCTGCCTACACTGATGATATGTGCACTGGCAGTCGAAGCAGCCCTCTCGAGACTTCATTCGAGTCCAATAGACGACTTTCTAGCTCGAAAGACTCTCGTAAAACTGAGAGTAGAAGTCACTTCGGTTGGCGGCGTAAGCGGCGGCTTTATGTTTGTCGACACCTGCGTCGTCAATGACAAATATGCACAGAAACATTAAATATAAAAAATAGAGCACGCAGAAAGAAATACAAACATGGCAGGGGCACGGACAAAGTAGAAGACGTTAACGCTAGGTAATGCATATACATACAAAATACACTAGAAAATACAAAAATAATTAAATCTAAAAAACAGAATTAAGTTTTCAACGCCGAGGTAAGGCAATGCGAAAGAAGAGCAGCCGGCAAACAAACTGCAATAGTCCTATAGGCAGCTAAGGACGTATTTGTGATCGCGGTTAGAAAGTACCGGCGACGTACGCCCCATGAAGTTGGCTAAATAAAATTCTCGCTCCGAGCGAGCGCGTGAATGACTCTTTTCCACTTTCCTACCTCTGCAATGCAAAAAAAAAAAAAAGGTCGCGGGTTTATAGTTTACGCGACACAAATATCGATAAGCCATTGGCTATGGCAGTGCAATATTGACCAGCCTATACCATGACATCACAAATATTGGAAAACGCTTGGCTTTGACAGTTTAATATTCACCAGCTTAAGCCAGCGTAAATACAATATCGGAAAGCCATTGGCTCTGACAGTCCAATATTGTACAGGTTATGCCGGCGATATCCAATATTGGAAAGCTATTGGCTTTGACAGTCCAATATTGGACAGCTTATGCCGGCGTAAAGCCAATATCAGAAAGCCAGTGGCTCCGACAGTCCAATATTGGACAGCTTATGCCGGCGTATTTCCAATATTGGAAAGCTATTGGCTTTGACAGTCCAATGTTGACCAGCCTATGCCAACGTATTACCAATATTGGAAAACCATTGGCTTTGATAGTCCATTATTGTCCAATGTGATTCCAATATTGGGAAACATATGGCTCATTGGGCCATTGTTGGGCCATTCTTTGCCACATCAAATCCAATGTTGGCCCAATACGGTGTGCTGCCTGGGTGAGTCAACGTTGACTGAGTGGTCGAGACGAAGCCGGAGATCGTTCTGCATCGTAAAAGATGGCGGCCCTAACCGTTGCCCCAACCGTTGCCCTAACATATGAATTTCTAGTGTTAGGTTTGCCAGCGGATCGAGTTTTTAGAGATCACCGGGATTCTTTCGAGACGAGCGATGCGAGGTTTGTGGGCGAATACTGGCAGAACCAAAGGGGTGACTCGCTGGCTGTGCGACCAGCTTCGCGGAAAGCTCCGGCAGCGTCGAAAAGGGCCCCGTGTGCTGACGGTCGAACAACAAGTCCTCGCAGCTCTACGCTTCTACGCCGTTGGCGGCTTCCAGGAACCGTCAGGAGCGACGAAAACACTGGTGTTCACCAGTGCTCTGTGAGTCGCGTACTTGTTGATGGCACCAACGCTATCATCGATTGCCTCGGATCGAAGTGGCTGTGTTTCCAGCGAACTCAAGCAGAGAAGGCGCTCATAAAAATGAAGTTCTTGGAGCGATGCAAGTTCAGCGGCGTGATCGATAAGTATTCTAAATACTCTTACACGATTCAACACGATTGTGTTTTCATTTGAGTGCACTCCACATAAGCGATCTGGCTCAGCGAAAAGCCAAGCAAGCAACGGTAACAGGCTTAAGTTGAGTTAGTTCGTTCATACTTCAGGTAGAGAGAGATATATGTATATATACTTTATTTTAAAGGAACTACTCAGGTAAGGCAAGCTGAACTAGAATAAACATGCACATAAAAAAGACCATACACACCGTGGGACTAACAACTGATTTTCTTTTTTCCTCTTGATACTGCTTCGCAGCGCACAAGATCAGACACACTGAAAAGTAATTTCACGCACACAAAGGAAGAACTCTCACGCAGCGCTGACTGACAACTCGAGTATATTATGCATCATCTTCATCTTCCTTCACTCCGGATGTAAATGGAAGTGGAAGTGAAGTGCAAATGGAAGGCTAGATAGAATATGTGTTAGTACTCCATCGCTAGCCTTAATGGAAAAAGAGATTGAACTATTTAGAATAAGCACAGTAGCAACGTCCGCTGTACAGGGAATTCATAATTTTTCTTCCTTCTATATTTTGTTTTTATTCCATTTTCTTTTCTTCCTTTTCTCTTTTTCAGACGTTCCTCGCTTTTTTTTTTGGGGGGGGGGTTCACTTCCATTGGCATCGGAGCGAAGGAAGATGAAGATGATGCATAATATACTTGAGTTGTCAGTCAGCGCTGCGTGAGAGTTCTTCCTTTGTGTGCGTGAAATTACTTTTAAGTATGTCTGATCTTGTGCGCTGTGAGGCAGTATCATGAATAACCAACTCGCCCAAGCTGAAGTTCTGAGCAATTTCTTTTTCCTCCTCTTTGCTACGAACCCAACTTGAGGGAAATATTTTCTTTTCTTCTTTTTTTGTTTCCTACTTCACCGAAAATTTAACCCCCAAAGTACACTCCAAAGGAACATTTTTCTCTTCTCGTGCAGCACGAGAGAGGTTGCACTAACTCAGTCAAACAAAGTCACAAAGTAAAATTTGTCGTTAGTTGTATGTACAGCAGGAGGTTGGTATGCCTGAACATGGCGACATTGTTACCCACTGTAGATAAGCAATTTAGCCACTGCAGTAAGACCGCGCTAGCCTGGGGGTTTTAACGTGCGTCACGCACTAGTGATAAACGACCACACGCCGGTACGATGCTCATCCAGATCGAAACGGGCAGGGGCGGACATGAACCCAGGATCCCAGGGCTGCAGCGCGAGCTGCTCCACGTGCTCCGAGCTGGTGTGCGCTAGCCCACTCGGCGTTTCTCCGAAATAGACCGATCTCACCAAGCGTTCGGCGCATGCGTGACGCCGCCATAACTTTAGTTCACAGGAGGCAGACTGCAGTGCACGAGAGGGCATGTGCCGTTTCGTGCTCTACACGCGCAGAGCTCCAGCGAGGTTCTCGCACGTGCAGAAAGACTAAAGTTCCCCGATGCATTGCGGCAGCGGTGGCGTAGTCAAACTGGCTGGTGAGATCGGTCTATTCCTTGTAGGGGATAAAACAAAAACGATTTAGTTTCAACTCAATTGCCACTGTTCGGCGACGTCACCAGATATGTCACGGTGCAGTTCTCTTCCGATGTAGTTTGTTGGCGATGGAGGTTAGGCTCCTCCCATCGGCGACGTCACGATGCAGTTTCTCCACCGCTTTTTCCAGCATAGACAGACAGACTATGGTGAAAAAAGCGGTGGAGAAACTGCATCGTGACGTTGCCGGTGGGAGGAGCCTAATCTCCATTGCCAACAAACTACATCGGAAGAGAACTGCACCGTGACGTGTCCGGTGACGTCGCCGAGCAGTGGCGATTGAGTTGAAACTACATCGTTCTTTTTTTCCCTACAGGGAATTTCGAAGAATCTCCGAGTGGGCTTGCGCACACCAGCTCGGAGCACGTGGAGCGAAAGCTCGCGCTGCAGAACCCAGGGATCCTGGGTTCAATCCACCGTGGTTCAATCCCCGCCCCTGCCCGTTTCGATCTGGATGAGCATCGTACCGGCGTGCGGTCGTGTATCACTACTGCGTGATGCACGTTAAAGACCCCGGGCTAGCAGTCGTACTGCACTGGCTAAATTGCTTATCTAGAGTGGGTAACAATGTCGCCATGTTCAGGCAGACTAACCTCATGCTGTATAAACAACTAACGACAAATTTTACTTTTTGACTATGTTTGACTGCGTTAGTGCAACTTCTCTCGTGCTGCGCGAGAAAGAAAAAAATGTTCCTTCGGGGGTTAAATTTTCGGTGAAGTAGGAAGCAAAAAAGAAGAAAAAGAATATTTCCCTCAAGTTGGGTTCGTAGTAGAAGAGGAGGAAAAAGAAAATCAGTTGTTAGTCCCGCGGTGCGTATGGTCTTTTCTTTATGTGTATGTTTATTCTAGTTCAGCTGGCCTTACCTGAAGTAGTTGCTTTAAAATAAAGTATCTCTCTCTCTCTCCCTACCTGAAGTATGAACGAACTAGCTCAACTTAAGCCTGTTGCCGTTGCTTGCTTGGCTTTTCGCTCAGCCAAATCGCTTATATGGGATGCACTCAAAAGAAAACACAATCGTGTTGAATCGTGTTAGAGTGTTTAGAATATTTATCGATCACGCCACTGAACTTGCATCGCTCGAAGAACTGCCTTTTTGTGAGCGCCTTCTCTACTTGAGTTTGTTGGAAACACAGCCACTTCGATCCGAGGCATCGATGATAGCGTTGGTGACATCACCAAGTACGCGACTCACAGAGCACTGGTGAACACCAATGTTTTCGTCGCTCCCGACGGTTCCCTGGAAGCCGCCAGCGGCGTAAAAGCGTAGAGCTGCGAGGACTTGTTGTTCGACCGTCAGCACACGGGGCCCTTCACGACAACGCTGGAGCTTTCCGCGAAGCTGGTCGCACAGCCAGCAAGTCACACCTTTGGTCAGCCGGTATTCGCCCACAAACCTCGCATCGCTCGTCTCGATAGCATCCCGGTGATCTCTAAAAACTCGATCCGCTGGCGAACCCAACAGTAGAGATACATATGTTAGGGTCGCCATCTTTTACGATGCAGATTGATCTCTGGCTTCGCCTCGACCACTCAGTTAACTGCATCGTCAAAGTGCATCGTGACGACATTTTGACGTCACCGCCAACTGCATCATTTTACGAGCATAGCTCGAACTGCATAGGGAAAAACTACATTTCAACGTCATGTCACGTGACCCGAGAGAATACCCAATCAGTGCCCGATGCAGTTTTCTACATCATGTAGTTTGCGTTCCAGCATAGATAGACTGAACGGGCAGGGGTGGGACTTGAACCCAGGATCTCTGGGTTCTGCAGCGCGAGCTTTCGCTCCACGTGCTCCGAGCTAGTGTGCGCTAGACCACACGGCCCGGCCGGTTTTCTCGAAGCGATGGTAAACCCATTTTGGTAAACCACGGTGCCTAGGAAGGAAAAAGTACCTAGGTACTGTAATAAACGGCTGGATATAGAACAACAATAATTATTTTTGATTGGGCAGTAAGATGCGTCATCTATCGGTGAAACAAGCCAGTCATTTTGTTTATCCTCTTTTTCCGCTGGTTGTTATCGATCTAGTATGGTATTTTAAGTCAAAATATAGTAATGTTGTACTTGAAGACCAATGTATTTGCTTCAGATGGTACGAAGAAATTTTAGCTACTATGCTAGAGTTTGTCGACGAATATTCGAAAATGTAAGAAACATTTCCTTCAATATGTTTCGCCATAAACAACGCATAGCTTTCCCGTGTGCCTTCCAGTCTGGCAACGCCGGTGCTGTAGTCTCGTTTTTGTTCCTTGCGACGCACGTTTCTGCGATCCGTTTGCCCCTCTTCCGTTTGCCCAACCGATCCACCGATTAGCCCACCGACCGACTGCGGACTTACTAACAAAGTGATTTGCGGACCTATTTGTACTTTGATAACGGAAACGATTTGTTTATTTCTCGTTTCTGCGACTTCTGCAGATGACATCGGCAAGGTTGATTCGTATACCGCGCTTGTACCTTTCCCATTGGTGGATGCATCGACCGACCGTCGCGGTCAGAACCAGACGCAGCGGCACTGCTTCAGCGTAAAGCTTGTGGGGATTTAAAAGGAAGAGAATAAAGATGGCTCGTGAGGCGGGTGAAGCTAGCGCGCGCTCAGGACGAGCGCGGGTTAGAACGGGTGTGGACACCAGCGAAACGGTTGTCTGTTCTTGAGTCTCCACAAGCTAAGATTCTCGTCACCGTTGGATTGCTGGCCACCGGGGATATGTAGAAACCTCGATGCTGTCGGCATACTGTCGGCGCACTGCGAACAAAAAACAGTACAATGTCCCAGCTGTTCACCCGGAACGAAGACTTTATCGAGGATAACCCCTTTCTCCGCAAAGTAATCGCTGCTCACGAGTTGGCGTGCATAGTGTAACAAATTAAACGTGTTAGTATAAATATATACCAACACTTGTTCGCAAAACATTTTTTTACTCACCATAAAAACACTTGCAAGGCTTATGTACCGTCATATGTCTTGGATCCCGGACTGCTGAAGAGTGATGCGTTCGCGGAATGCTGCCGTCGGTTAGTTTAGTAGTCCCTCTGAACTACCGCTTTGCTTGACGTGCTAATAGGTTGATGGTGCGTCATTAATATAACAGCCGGATCGAAATGAATGTTCAGCAGAACCAAGCAGAACTATTAGCCCTCATTAAGCGACGTCGCGGCCATTTTGCTTGTAGGTACTGCTCCTCCCTCGGCGCCCATGCTCTCCCAGTCACGTGACCTAGAATTCCCCCTTCTAGGGACAATAGTTAACTTTAACCCACGGTTCGCGTTCGAGAAAACGGGCCCTGGTATTCGTAGACTTGTAGGGTTTCGCATAGACAGTTTACTCTCCTTGGCAACTTCTGGCCCTGGAAGGTGACGAGATTTGTGTTGCCTTTTTTGCCCATACCCTGGCTGAACAATCTCCAGCGTGTTGGGATTCAAATTGTTCTTGAATGATATTGGTGTCTCTTTGTTTCCTGTCCCCGTGAGGTATATGATATAGGGAGTATTCACTGGCGGCCACTGCTTTGTGGGCAACTGCTGAGCGCGTGCTGACGGCGAGTTTCCACAGTTCTTCTGCAACGTGCCTTTCGCACCATCACGTTTGCTTGTCTTAGCAGCCTATTAATGTGAACTCGTTTTGAGCGTGCGCTCTAAACATCGCCTTCCAATACATCTTTACTCTACCACTTTAGCTTGAAGCTAAGACTGCAGCCAGTTACAAGCGCGAGCTCGCCCGCGCTCCTGGTTTTGAGACGTGCATTTCTAGCGCGAGTGCCCGTTCTGTGGAAGAAGGCTTCAAAGCAGCGATTTCGAACTCTCGTGGTTGTGGCATCGGCTGCAGTGTTTTCTTACGCTACGTTACGTTACGAGAGCTTACGTGCAAGTCACCGGGACATATGTGCTTCATACAAAGCGTGGCTATAGCAGTTCAAGGAGAGAGCCTGGCACTGGACATTCGAGACACGAGTGTTTCGGTGACTTATACGTAACTTAGCGTAAGAAAATGGGGCAGTTAGGGTGAACAGATCATGCCATCTGCAATGGTATCGCGCGAATCTTACCTCGAGCATGCGCAAATAGCACGACACCATTCACCACATGACAGTGGTCGAAGCCAATTTCTTGATACTTCAGTGGGCGTCCTGCAACGGGTGAGCTCGTGGTTATTGACGTGGCATTTTTCTCTGTTTAGCCTGAAATGTTTATTGGTTGCACTCTACCAACATAACGCTTTACAAGACTCTTATCTTTTACCTCATTTCAAAGATGGCGAGTTTTATTGAAATCACCTTATAAACGATCGCGCGTCAGGAATACGTGCTTTCCACGCTGTTCGCATTTCTAAACTGACAAGACCCGTGTGTTGAACGGCTGTCCTATTCCGGCTTTCCTTAATAAGTAACTTATTAAGGAAAGCCAGAATAGCCCTAAATGATACCAAACAGTGCTGTGGATCTAGCATTTTTGTAATATTACACTCAACAGGAATACCGGCAGTCCTATCACTCAATGTCCCAATCGCTTCCCGCAAAACAATGTTGAAGTTTCCGCTAAAGTCAGATTAGTTGTATCTTGATAACTTTCAGGCTAGTTGGTTCTAGCCAACGCCTTTTGTACTAAGATGGCTGTCATAAAAGTGGCGCGCGTCCTGCCGTGCACTTTCTCTCTTTCCTCCTCCCCTTCAACGGAACGGTCGCGAGGGGCGCTGCCAACTGACACCATCGCGGCCGCGACAGCGCAGGAGATATGACGTCTGCCATTGTGATACCAGTAGGGGTGTGCGAATATTGGTTCGAATCGAATAGCGCAGCGTCATCCCTGGCATCAACAGGCAAAAGAGCCGGTTGTATCGGCTTTCCTTTGCACCGCAAGGGCTACGAATGACGTTGTGCTATTCGATTCGAAACCACTATTCGCGCACCCCTAGATACATGTATGCGCAGCGCCTTCATTACGCGTTGTTTTAAAATGCGTGTATCTTAAGTCGTCGTGTGCCAAAGTCTGTAGCCATGCGCTATAGCTGCGTGCCACTGTGCACGTTGAGGTTAACGGAAAAAAGAACACGGGGTATCTTTTCATGAGATACTCGCTGACACCACTGCACGGCAGCAATGGCTCAAGGCGATCTCACGAAAGCGACTGGGTTCCCAACAGCGCCTTCAATTATTCGGTTCTGTGTAGCTTGCACTTCCAAGCGTCGGACTTCAAAGACAACTCTAAGAAGCACCAGCTGAAACCAGGTGCTGTGCCCAGCGTGTTTAGCGGCTACCCGTCCTATATGAAGAAATCCCGGCTGACGACCACGAGAAGTGATGCTAGAATCCGGAAACGCAAGCGGGAGCCCTCATTCACTATGCCTTCGTCAAGCAGTGCCACAGTCCTCTGTGAAAGCGAAGCGGTTGCCGCATCTAATTGCGAAGTGGACGCACCAGTCACCAACACTACGTCCGGTGATCAGCGGGAGAGAGGATAGGTAACGACGCCGCAAACCTCGTCGCAATTCTGGCTGACCTCGTCGCAACTTCGGCTGAAATCGACGCAACTTCGGCTGACCTCGTCGCCACTTCGGCTGACCTCGTCGCCAACTTGCTGACATCGCTGCAACTTCGACTGACCTCATCGCAACTTTGATTGACATCGCTGCAACTTCGACTGAGATCGTCACCACCTCGTCGAGCGACAATGAAGTTTGTGTAACTAGACCGTATGCAAAGCGCTCGTCTGGAACCCTGGCGAAAATGGTATGTTCATCTAGTGTTTTCGTCGAGAGAAAATGATGGCGAGAGAAGCAACGGGCACTGAAAGCCAAAAATAAGAAGCTGATCCGAACTGTTGAAGCCTATAAGATATGCTTCAAAAGCTTAAGGAGGAGTGCCATGCCACTACATTTTTAGAAGTTGTGGCTGATGCAGAAGAGGGAAACGCCAAAGCAGATGAGATAAAAAACTACAAGAAAAAGAAGCCGCAGTTGTCTGAAACGACAGTCAGACACAGTATCATTATTCGAAACCTGTCAACAAAGGTGTATGAATACCAAAGGTCTGAAGAACTACTCATGCTACCCAGCAGAAACACTCTGCAAAAATACATTGGCATTGCTTCTGGGGAAGTCGGGTTCAGCGACTTAGTTCGCTGCCGGGTGGAGACAGAAGTGCAAGTGACACCCCACATGCCAAAGTGTGTGGGCTTGTTGTTGACGAGATGAGGATTCGGTAAAAGCTGGAGTACCACAAGCAAAAGGACGCTTATGTGGGTGATGCAGATAAGGGCGATAACCTGCAACATCTTGTTCCCACCTCAGAAATCGACGCTCTCGCAAACTCACTTTTGTGCTTTCTGCTCTCTGGCCTGCATGAAAGGTTCAAAATACCTGTAGGGTATTTTTTCATGAAGGGGTAACGCAGGAGAACAGCTCGCTGAAACCATTCGCCACGTTCGTTTGTTTATACCTTAATTTTAGACATAACGGTACAGAGATGTCTCAGGGGACCTGGCTAAAGGCATAAATGCCTGACGGGGCCATGCCACCCTTTTGTCAGCAACGGTAGCAAAAACTTGAAACAAATGAAGAGTGATACAATTTCACTCCAAACTGAAAATCTATACAAAACCAAACAAATACATCACAAAACAACATAACGTGAAAGGACAATTTCAAGTTTACATCCTAAGCATTTTGCTTAAGACACATCAGGTTTTATTTCCCTGTGAGTAAATGTTCTTTTACAATATTTTTATATTGATAAAGTGATCGTACACAATCCAATGATCGTACGCAATCCAATGATCGTACGCAATCCAATGATCGTACGCAATCCAATGATCGTACGCAGTCCAATAAAGAAGACTGAAGAAGTAATATTTGATGTTGTCTGTGTAGTCACCGATAACCATAAAATCAGTGTCGCCGCAATAAATATCTTGTGCGAAGGTGATGCCAAGATACAGGCCCCCCACCGTGCAGATCCATCGAAGACGATTATCCTTGCCTTTTGACCAGAGTCATATCTTAAAGTACATCCGCTCTCAGTTCCTGGCCAAAGACATCGGTGGTAAGCAAGAGGTATCGTCAAAACCCC
Organism: Ixodes ricinus; assembly: GCA_037355805.1. NCBI lineage: Eukaryota > Metazoa > Arthropoda > Arachnida > Ixodida > Ixodidae > Ixodes > Ixodes ricinus. The sequence continues at coordinate 37,637 of JAZHYW010000225.1, forward strand.
TGAATATGTTGCACAAAATGCAGCGGCGCTTACCATTAAATCAATCAAATTCCCGACGCGAAAGCGCCTGTATCCTTCGAACATCTAGAAAATGACTGTCAGGTCAGCTGCTCAGCTAAGGCCGGTTCACACATACAGCGGAGCGCTAAGTTAGCGCTACGTGAGCGCTCATGTGGCGCTTCCATAGCGCGTGATGTAGCGCTGGTTAGCGCTTAGCAGCGCTCTGTTAGCGCTTCAGAAGCGCTCTGTTAGCGCTCTGTTAGCGCTACAGAAGCGCTTTGTTAGCGCTCTCACGCTCCTTGCGCCGGGCTTGCTGCTGCGGAACAGCGCGTGCAGGGCGATTCTCTTGGTTGTTCTTCCTTTGGCATTGAAAGAAGAGGAAGTAAAAGAGCCGCTCTCCAAGCAAAGGGTCGGGCAGGCGATCCAGAGTTATGGACTCTGAGCGATTGATTAGGTACGACCTCATCGCTTTCTATTCGATATGCGTGACCCTGGTTTTAAAGACACGCAGTTAAAAATAATCGCCTTCGAAAGAGCTCTGTGTCTCGGTCCCTCAGCCTAGGAACAAGGTTCGCCGGGTACCCGTCGGTATCTCGGTGGCGAAAGATTTCGCGCACCCAGAAGGCTCTTCTGGGCGTTAAGCCGTTCACACACATATGCACTAATCGCGTATGTAAGAGCATTTGTCGCATTTCTATTTCAGCATCCCACATGTCCGCCATGCTATTGCTGATGCACACCCAACCACAGCAACCGGAATCGCAGTGCACGCACTAACCCGCACCGCGGTACAAGAAGCGCTACTGAAGCGCTAACACGGCGCTACTGAAGCGCTAACACGGCGCTACCGAAGCGCTAACAAGGCGGTACTGGAGCGCTAACAAGGCGCTACTGGAGCGCTAACAAGGCGCTACTAAAGCGCTAATCACGCGCTATATTAGAACGAAGTCACGCGCTAGGAAGCGCCACATGAGCGCTCCTTCGAGCGCTCACGTAAGCGCTAACTTAGCCCTCCGCTGTATGTGTGAACAGGCCTTTGAAAAGACGACGAAGTGATCTGAGCCGGAACGCAAAAGCTCCTATCTCTGAAATTTACTATTCTACGCGACTTCGTCGGTCCTTTGGACTTTGGGGTCTACTTGGACGGCAGGAGCTAGGACAGCTCCCTGCACAGCAAGAGAAGGGATGCATGCTGGTACGTCTCTTTCCGAAAACGACATATCCATCACGGCAGCACAACACCCGGCCAGCAGCGAACTCGATGAATCCCAGGATTGCAGTCGATCTGTCTGCTCAGAGACCGCCAACATGGAGAGCGAAGATTCCGGAGGCGAATGGCGCAGATCCGGCAGGAAGCGCTGTCGTCCAAAGAACAGCGACTCGTCTTCAGACGTTCCGCAACAACCAAAGAAGCAAGATAACACCAGCCTCACCGTCATCTTCGTTCCTGTCAAAGAGGAGACCAGACTTACAGCGCTCAACAGCCTGAAAGTTTCCGAAGCCCTTGAGAAGCTCTGCCAAGAATGCATCATCCAAGTGCGCCCCAACGACCGGCTGAACCTGATCGCTGTTGATGTTCGCAACGGGCAGGCAGCGAAAACTCTACTGAACACTGCAATGCTCTGCGCTGTTCCAGTAAGAGCCTACTCACCACTGTCAGGGCCCATTTCGTATGGTGTCATCCAAGGCGTCGACGCTGAAATCACAGAAGACGAGATTGCGCGCAATCTTCGCGCTGAAGACACATGCTGCAAGATTGCCAACGTTCGGAGACTTGGACGGTCCCGCGTCGTGAAGGTCGCCTTCACCAGCACTAAGCTGCCAAGCTACGTGCTTCTAGGGCACGTTCGTTATCCAGTCTCACAGTTCACAGACAGACCGTTACAATGTCACAATTGTAACGGATTTGGCCATAAGAAAGTCGCCTGCCAACGTCCGAAGGCCTGCTGCCGTTGTGGGCAACACCATGACGGGACGGGTGCTGAATGTCAGTCCACGACAGTGAAATGCGCCAACTGCAGTGGAAAGCACCAAGCCACATCACATGACTGTCCAAAATGGATTAAAGAGCGTGACATTATAGTGTACTCCAAGAAGAATTCAGTAGGATTCCGCGAAGCGAAGTCAGCCTTAGATCCCCAAAAGAGACAAAAAACTGGCACCGCTGAGATCATAATTCAAGACGAATCAGAGCCAACGATCTCTAAAGCAGGCGCCAAAAGCTACGCTTCTGTCGTCGCTGAGGACTGTCAGAAAAAAATCGATATCAACAAAGTACCACCGAATGATGTCCCAAGTGACGAAAGGCCAATGTCGTCGACGCAGCAGCCTTCCTCGCAGGCGCTTTTAAGGCGTCAGGCAACAAAACGAAGCACTGAAAGGAAAGAAAGCGACGAGACTTCAGGCTTACCCATCGCAACAACACCCGCCTGGGTCTCCATTATCAAGACAGTTGCAAACATATCCCTGGCAATATTGTCTAAATTTGAAGCCTCGTGGGCCCGGGCAATTGCTACAATCTTGCAGGCAATGCTTCCCCTTCTGGGAGCATGCTAGGGGGACCAAGTAACGCAAATGCGCGACGCCGTGGGCAGAAGACCCTGAACAAACAAAGAGCTCCAATATCTCGCCAAAGGAATAGCACTCGTCAACAAAGGCGCAGTCCAGTGTTTCCTTCCATTCTTCAATGGAACGTAAATGGGCTGCGCACGCGCCTACCAGCGATGCGCGAATCTTTGAAAACTGAGCGTGTTGACGTCCTGGCTCTTCAAGAAACGAATGTCGTACCTGGAGAAGAGCGCCTTTCTCCATATGTGTTCTACCATAGTGCCCCCATAAATCCAAATGATAGGTCACGAGTGGCGATACTTGTACGTGATGGTGTATATCATAACCCTATAGACCTTTCGGACTTGAATTCGGCCATGGAGGAGTACTCCGGCGTGATTGTTAGAATAAAAGGGTGCGAAACAACGATTGTTTCAGCTTACATCACGCCACACGGAGTCTGGAATACAAAAGTGCTGGAAGAGATTAAAAAGAGAAGCCGCGGTCAGCTCATCATCTGCGGAGATTTTAATGCTCACAACGAGGCTTGGGGTGGTAGACGGACGGACGCCAGAGGACGACAGCTAGAGGCTACCATGGCAGAGATTCAACTTCGAGCTCTAAACGATGGGTCCTCCACATTTCGTAGGAAAGGGCTCAGCCCCACTACTATCGACCTGACATTGGCGTCATCCGAAATATTTGGGTTATGGACGGCTCGACCCGACACAGAGGGAAGTGACCACGTGCCTATCAGTGTGACACATCCAACTACAAGCCCCAAAAACCTAAAAACCTGTAAGGTGACGAACTGGGATTTATTTCGTCAGCATGTTGCTTCCGCCATTGAGAGTGGCAACTATGAAGATCTAACATCTTGTATTGCGGAATGCCTGCGACTTGCCACGCGCTCTGTCACGGTGCCCGTTACATGCCCTGCACCTGACTTGGAATGGCTAAATCTCCGCGCAGCCCGAAGACAGGCACAGCGAAGGGCACTTAGCACGGACGCCTCATGGGACTGGACGCGCTACAACCGGATCGACGCTAAATTTAGACGACATACGAAAAAACTTCAAAGATGGCAATGGAGACACGGATGCGCATCGCTTGGCGGTGCTGGTGGTGGTAGACGTGCTTGGAGACTCGCTCGAGCCCTCGCCGGCGCGAAAATTCCGCGTCATCCCATTGCAGGTCTTGCAATCGAGTCCGGTTGGCCCATGACAGTGGTGGCGGAGGTATTAGCGGACGAATTTTCTCGGCACTCATCCACTCCGTTACAGTACCGGGAACAGTTAGGACGACTACCTCAAGTTCCACTCACCGAAGATCAAAATAACGAGGCAATGTTGGCGAGCCATTCCGATTTCACTCTGGCGGAGCTCACTGAAGCCCTTCACAAGTGTAACAAAAAGAGTGCTCCAGGACCGGATGGTATAACCTACCAAGCGCTCAGGAACGTAGATCCTGCCTACCACCTTGATGTTCTTGAAAAACTGAACGTCGTATGGACAACCGGCATCATTCCTGACGCGTGGAAGGAGTCAACTATCATCCCAATACTCAAACAAGGAAAACCGGCCGCGCTGCCGTCGTCTTACAGACCAGTGTCACTCACAAGTTGTGTAGGCAAACTACTTGAACGGATGGTCCTTCGACGTCTCACCTGGTTGTTGGATAGGATGAGAGCGTTTCCACCAGAACTAGCCGGCTTTCGAGCAAAAAGGTGCACCAGCGATGCCATTGGAGATATCGCGTCAACCCTCGAGGAGGCAAAAGCAACAGGGAAGATGGTACACTGTGTGTTTTTAGACATCAGTCGTGCATTTGACACTCTCCCTCACTTCACCATCATCCACCGGCTGAAGCAACTCGGAATTGGTGGACGGATTCTTTCCTTCATCAAGGCGTTCCTTTCTGGACGAACCTTCCGCGTCAAAGTGCCTGAAGCTGTCAGCTCACCCCGTCCAACAGACCGAGGAGTTCCTCAAGGCAGCGTGTTGAGCCCCATACTTTTCAACATAGCGATGGCTACCCTCCCTGGTTGCTTACCAACAGGACACTCCAATCTCCGTACAAGAATGGCCATATACGCGGATGATGTTGCAATTTGGTGCGTCGGACCCTCGAAGAACGCGATCGCAATTCGCAATCGCCTTCAAGTGGCCGTTGATGCCACGGCGTTAATGATATCGAGATTGGGCCTTACCCTCTCAGCTGAAAAAACAGCTTCACTTCTATACCGGCCTGCAGGTCGAGCACCACAAAACGCACTGCAGCTGAAACTTGCTGGGATGCCACTGAGAAGGGTTAGACAACACACCTATCTCGGAGTTGTCTTGGATGACCGCGTGACTTGGAGGCCAGAAGTTCGTAGGACACTGGGTCGATGCCGACGGCTCTTGCGAGTCATACGACAACTTGGAGGATGCTCTTGGGGCGCTCCACAACGCGCTCTTCTCCAACTTTATAAGGGCCTCATAATGTCCAGGCTCCTGTACTCGCTACCTCTTTTAGCCATTGGAAGAGCCCAAATTAGAGAACTTGACACATTCCACCGAATTGCTCTTCGCTGCTGCTTGGGGCTCCCCCTTCGGCGGAAAATATTGCGACACTTGTGTCTTCCGAGGAATGGCCGCTTTCTCTAAGACTGGGGGAGAGAGCCATGCGCAACATTAGTCGCATGAGTGGTGTGCCCTCGGAGTCTAGCATCCTATCTCACCTTCGGGCTAGACGAAACTCTCACCTCGGGCATTTGATAGTGCGATTCGATCGACAAATTGGAGGCCCTGGAGAGTTCCTTCCTTCTTTGCCTCCGCATTCGACGCGTCCACCACTGGTGATATGCGAGAGTCTACCTCTTCCACAGCGAAAAGCAAATGTACTGACAATTGTTGCGAGGTCAGCTGCTATAGAACGCCTAGATGACGACTACAAGGACTGGATTCAGGTATATACAGACGCATCGATCAACAGGGCCAAGAAGACAGCAACAGTTGCAATCACAATTCCAGAAATGGACTTTGATGTTGCTGGACGACTCAACTTTGTGACGTCATCAACAACGGCAGAGCTGGTGGCAATTTGGGAGCGCTTGAGTCTATCAAGAACATTACGTTGCCCACTAAGGCTGTAATTTTAACCGACTCTAAAGGTGCACTCCAACAGCTCCAACGAACTGATAAACGCACGCCACTACTGGCTAGAGTTGCATTCGAGGCTCAAACAGTGGAGGATCTAGGGTGGACCCTCGCCATGCAGTGGATCCCGTCTCATGTTGGAATTTCCGGCAATGAGCGAGCAGACACACTGGCTGCAAGGGCCCATGACGATCAGGCGCCGACGTTTCTCTTGGACCGATTCAACGAGGCGCATCGATTAATTCATGATGAGCTTCAGCAATTTCATCCACATCCTGGAGTGGCGATTGGCAAGCCGCCTCCAACGATTCCTTGGAACCTTCCACGTGCCGACGCCTCCCTGCTACACAGACTCCGGGCTGGGTGTCCATACACGGGAAAGCGGCTTCACATGATGGGCCGCAAACAAGACCCCAACTGTCCAGACTGTGGAGATCCAGAGGATTCGGAGCACGCGCTCCTGTTGTGCCCTGCTCATGAAGAACCCAGAAGAACGCTTCTTCAGAGTTACGCCCAAGCAGGACTTGTACATGCCACTGTCAGCGACATATTGAATCCTGAGGGTCACCGGGGGGCGACAGAAAGAGCGTTCCGTGCACTTCTACGATTCCTTCGAGAAACAGGCCTTGAAGACAGACTTTGACTTTACTAGGGAGTCGGCCAGATGCTGGTAATTGCTCACGTTTTCAGCGAAACAGTGACTAGAGAGTTATAACATAGCGGTGCCACGGTGCCGTTTCTGTTGCTGCGTTGCCGGGGCAGGGCTGGGGCCGCACCGGAGAAGGAGGAGGGGCGACGTTTTGGCCGGCCGTTATGTGTTTGCCGCGCTGGAAGAAAAACTCCCGGGCAGTAGGGCACGGAGGAAGGCTGGAGCGTTTCCTTGCGGACGGTTTGGGTCTGCTCCCGGCGTGGCGGGGACGGTGACATTATTGCGGTGGCGCTGTGCTGAACATTTCATGTCCCTTCCGTGAGCCTCTCTGCATAGCACTCACAGTATGCAAAGATTGCCATTTTCCTCATTCTTTTACTCTCTCCTATTCCCCTTTTCATCCCCTTCCCTAATCCACCAGGTAGTGACTCGCCCCATCAACGGAGGCCCACAATCTCCTGGTGTCCACCCTTTCCCGTCACCCCAGAAATAAACAAACAAACAACAAACAACATGAACAGGCCTTTATTTTCGGATCCAGTTAGTGCAGCACTAAGCTAACTGAAGAATCGAGCAGGCCCCACTTCCGACGCAGAATTTGCTTCAGTGGGGCCTACAGTCACATTCATGAAATGAGTGCACAATTGGTTTCACCCTCATGGATGTAAGCAACTGCCAGCAGCATATCCACCTTAACAATGAAGATGCTCGCCAGTTCACAGACGTTGATGATGCAAGACTTGACTGGCTGGAAACCGTCTTTTTTGAGTACATCGAAGACCTAAAGAATGAGAGCCGACTTGAAAACTTCCTAGTAGTAGAAACCTATCATGCTCTTGCTTCACAACGAAGTCGAACGTCGAGTGCATTCGTTATCTGCGAACTGCAAAGCAGTTCAAGTTTGTTCTAACTCGAAAACTGCCCAGTGACCCAACTGCTGAGAACCAACGTCTGAGTTTCTGCAGCGAAGCGCGGATATGCAACGATGCACTGGATGTCAAGAGTGCCTTGTATGGAAAGTAGAAGATGCTGAAGATCGAATCCATTGCTGCTCTAGGGTAAGCAATGTTCAGACTTCGACGTCGTTCTTCTTAAACCGACTTGTCTCGGCTCCAGGAGAAGCGCCCTGTGGACATCCGCACCGCTGACAAGTGCATACAAATTGCTGAGGAGAAGCTCACGGAACAGTGCCTTTCAACAAGAACTTGCCACGGCAATTCAGACATAGCCAGCGTGGCAGTGCTTGGAGGCATTGTTCGCGCTGCGAGCGGGCACGTTCCTTGTGGGGACTGTACTGCACTTCTGCAGGGGTCGAAAGCGTACACACCCCTTCATGGACTTATCGCTCACCAAGACCGATGTTGCTTCTGCTATCTCAGCCAAGAGCTTGTCGGGCACTGTGATAAGACTCCGAAGGTTCGCAGACACTGCCACTTTTCTACATGAAATCTGTCCCAAAGCCACTGGAAGTCTGCGTGCAAAAAAAAGTATCTTCATTCTCATGGATCTTCCGATCTTCACCTGTGAGAACAAATGCAGGGGTCACCGACAACAGGTCCTGGGCTTATCACCAGGAGATTCCTGAAGCCTCTCTTCAGTAATTGTGCCCTGGGACTGACGGACAGGAATCCTGCTGTGAGCTCTACCAGCGAAAGCCCCTGTCCCGCAAAGTGTTAAAGTTATGGACACATCACAGGTAGCGCTTGCGCCTGCTAGCGGTCAAGTCAAAGTATGTCTCATTTTGAATAACTGTTGACGTTAAGAGACACATCATCTACCGCATAAGCGCCTAGTCAAAAGTCAGGTCAAACAGGTTTTATTTTATGCTGGTTTTATTTTATTGAAAAATGGGTCCCAAAAATTTTAAAAGAATAGGAAAGGGACAGGTCAAATGCTTATATAAATCAATAAAATGCATATCAAATTTATTTGACACTTATTATTTATCTGAAACGTAAATGTTATCTGACGTCAGTCTCTAAAGATACGGTTTGCAAACTGTATTTTGTTTCACTTAATATGCATGGAGCGAGGGCTACGGGCAGCTCTGTCAGTGGCTCCTGCTGCGCGAGACTTCGCGCAGCCAATGTAATTACAGTGAACATGTAATTCCTCGAGAAACCAGTTCCCAATAGACCGATCTCACCAAGCGTTCCACGCATGCGCTGACGCCGCCATAACTGTAGTTCGTAGGAGGCAGACGCCAGTTCACAAGAGGAGCTCATGCAATACCACCAGAAAACAAGGCCTGCGCATGACGTTTCGTTAGTAGATCCCCGACCCGCCCCAAGCGGCAAACAGGCTGAAGCGCTGACGAGTAGCAGGCCGCGTCCCAACTGCGTCGCATTCACTTGCGGCCACAGCTGTGTGCGTAGACTGCTGAGCGCGAGCTGATAGCGAGCTTCCAGTTCATTTGCAACGTGCGCGAACACTCTCTCGGCCAGGAGCGCGAGCTAGCACGCGCTCTGGCTTTGACACGGGCATTTCGAGCGCGCGCGCTCGTTCTGCGGAAGAACGCTTCAAAGCAGCGACCCGGAGTATAAAAATTTCCCTCGAAAATGGCGTCCCCTGCTAGCATCCAGCGTCCAGCGAAGGGCTTTGCAGCCCTTCGGAAAGCAGTAAGGCAATATTCCACTCCCATTTGACGCTCCACGTGAACGTCTAACTTCATCGTATGCCATAGCAACAGACACTCGGCGTGAGCATCTGTTGTTGTCGTGTCTGCTACGCAAACTATTGAAGCAGGCGACGGAGCAGACGACGTCGCTGACGATGTAGCAGACGACGGTGCTCATCCGGGCTAGCTAGGGGCGCTGAGGGGATCTACTAGTGATGACGTTTGAGCGGAGAAGCATGTGTAGGCCTTGTGTTCTAGATGTGGTATTGGCTCATGCCGCTTCGTGCTCTGCTCGCGCAGACCTCCAGCCGAGGTTGTCGCGCGAGCAGAAAGGCTACAGCTCCCACGATGCATGTTGGCAGCGGTGGCGTACTTAAACTAGCTGGTGAGATCGGTCTGATGCGAATAGCATTCTTTGGATACTTCCACGCACTTTTCGTCTATCTATGTATCTATCTGGCTATCTAACCTCTTACGCCGCGGGTCGATAAATAAATAAAAAAAGACCGGCGCCGGCTGGGATTCGAACCGTTGACCCTTTGATCAGCAGGCAGACGCGCTAACCACAGAGCTATGAAGGCAGTCATTCAACGCACTCTAAACACTTGTTTATATCTTTACATAGGACGCGCTTTACAGCGCTGTCACAGCTACCGGTGCCGCGCGTTCCATGCACGAGGGCTCAGCTCACCCTCTCCCTCTAGCTCACCCTCTCCCGCGCTCGGGGAGAGGGTGATGTAGCGGCCGTGCTCAGCCTCACGAGAGCGGAATGAGCCCTCGTGCATGGAACGCGCGCACCGGTAGCCGTGACAGCGCTGTAAAGCGCGTCCTATGGTAAAGATATAAACAACCGTTTAGAAGTACCGTTGGTTGAGACTAGCTGAGACGCCAGAAAGTCTGGTCGGTACCATTTTGAGTGTTTGTGCGTATGGCGCGTGCTTTGCTCGCCTTCCTAAGTGACACAAACGCACGTGCTGGGCTGCGGAGATCGTGCGCAGGGCTGTGAAAGTGTCAACAAATTTAGAATCGCCTCAAGAGTGGGCTGGCGTATCTAGAGTGTGCCGGCCACCTGACGAACGCGCATAACTCCGCACCGTTTGATGCTATTCGCATTAACGTAGATAATCATTCCCAAAGGATGGGTTCTGCTGATTTTTGTTTAGGGTAAATTCCGACAAACCCCGAAAAGTAGCCGCCAAGCCGCTTTTCTCAGAACAGAGGAAAACCTAATAACTCCGATAAGGAGCTGCCCCTGAATGAGAAAAACCGCAAGCATTGCGGGGAATAAAATTCAGTATCTACAGCTCTCTTTATTTTTGCCCGGAATATATGATCCCCCAAAAGCACAGCGCGCTCAGTTGCGAGCGGCCGGCCGCGCCAGCCGCGCCGAGATGGCCGAGCGCCCAGCCGCGAGTTAGTGTCGGAGGCGAGCGCCACCGTGTGGCGTTTGGCTGCGCACACGATGGCAGACCGGCCGCAATGGGAGAGCGAGCCACCTGACAGGAATCTTGGTACAGGCGGCATTGTTCTAGCTAAAGTCACTTGCCCATTACCAAACACCACATTTGAGAGCTTTGCTCGCTCCGCGTGCTCAGACGAGGTTCCCTTTTCGTCTTCAAGGACTGCGATAATAACTGTTCGTAAGCTGCGTAGATGACCGCCAGTGAGTACCAACTGCCGCACAGAGCACCCATAAGTTTTCCTCTCCAGTGCACAAATGTTAGTGAGTAGGATTTCTCTGTGGCGCCTTCTCGCACTTCCTACCGTGAAGTAAAAGGAGCCAAATTGCCCAGCACCAAGGAAATTCCGGGAACATAGGTGCATGCACTGAGCGCACTCACGTTAACTGCATAAATGGTTCGAGGTAAAAAAAAAAAGACTATGACGAATGGACACGCAAAGCTCCATTTGCCTTATAAAAGCTACTGCTTCGGGTGCTGAGAAGGTGCAGCGCGTGTAACTATACCCTTAGCATGCTCCTTGGTGATTGAGTAATTTTGCGAAAACACTGGGGACTAATGTTTAGTTCCTTTTTATTTATCACTCATAAAGGTCAAGTTAGATGGTATGCGCGTAAGGAGCATGGCTGAAGCTTGCAGTCATCGTGAGTTTGAAAGAAACACCGGTAAATATGACGTTTTAATATTACCGTTATTTCAGCGATTGAAAGCAGAATAAATCTTACCAGACTTGGTTTCACATTAAGACCAGACGTAGTCGGCGCTACGAGCTGGTGGGGCTAATCAGACAGCGCCAAAAGGGCACCACCTTATGTTCCTGTATGTGGTCTATAATCGCTGAACCAATCATAAACAGGAAAGGCCCAGTGACTGGCGCTTTTGAGGCTGCTTGATCGGTCCCATTAGCTCGTAGCGTCGACTACGTCTGGACTTCAGGCTGGTTCCCACTGCCCCGCTTTCTTGCGTTGCGTCACGAATGCTTACGTCTACTTCCAACGAGAGTCACCGAGATACTTGGTACTGAAGCACGGCATCTAGTCGAAGGAGCAACTTTGCACGCGACATTCGAAGGACGGATGTCCCGGTCATTCATAACGCAACGTAAAGAAAACGTAAGCCAGCGCGTCTGTGTGAACCAGCCTTTAAGCTGAAACGAACTGTAGAGCTAATCACTGTGGAAAAATAAAATGGACCAAGGTTTCTAACGTCTGCTCGTTTCCAAAATAGTCCGTTTCACTGTAAAGCCCTAGCGCAGACGAAGATCTGATGGAGCCGATCAAGCCGTGCCAAAGATTGCATGGTCTTGGCGTTCATAGTCTTTGTGCGTTTTCTATCATCGGCAGATCCAATCAGGTGCATTGAATTTTCCATGCTCCTGCACCTTATGCGACATTGGTTAAGTAGGTGAAGGCAGACACACAAAGACGACGAGACGATGCAATCTTGAATTGTAGCCTCGACTGTTTTCGGACCGAATGTGAAACAGAGTATGGAACCACGCCGCCTATTAGCGGCGAGTTGTTTTGGTGGCGCCCCCAAATGGTTTCCTTTCGTGACGTCATTACCCCACGAGCAACAAGTTCGATGGTACTTCTAATAAGCATGGTGAAATCAAATCATTGCGCTCTGAAACCAACGCTACCAACACCGTCAAATTTCAAGTTCTTCCATTCCTCTTATTTGCGTCGAAGAGAATCCTTTGCTGACCTCATAGTCAGCATTCGGCCAATCGTGGAAGGACGATCACAGCGACGATTTCGATCGCTCACGTCGCCAATACTCCGTTCAAAGCTGAGACTAGAAGCTCCGCCTTCAGCGCGAGCTTTCTGTTCACACAAGTGTGAAAGCACGCGCAACCAAAGCACTGCGGAAGCCAGCGAGCTCGCGCGCTATAGGTGGAAGTCTCAGCTTAAAAGTAAACGAAGTATTGTGGAGGAGATCGAAGAGTCACGCATCTAGCGGCACGCTTGAGCTGTGTGGGCAACAAACCTAATTTTCTTGTTTGTTGTTGATCAGAGAAATCGAAGATGACGATTCGAAGGCCGCTCCTCGTGCGTCCAAAGCAGTGGTCAAAGGGAAGCGCTCGTGCCCAGACCGTGCTAGGCGAGCTTCAATTTCTTTGTTATGCTCTGTTAGTAAACACCGGGCTGTGGGGACAACAAGTCTCGATAAAAAACGTCCCCTATAGGGGGTATTCACTGGCCGCCATATTTGAGGTCACTGTTTAGAGCGCATGCTCAGAACGAGCTGACATTGATAGGCTGTCAAGACCGGCAATCTTGATGGTGCGGGGTGCGCGTTGCAAAATAACTGTGGAAGCTAGCCATCAGCACGTGCTCAGCATTAGCGCACACGGATATGGCCGCCAGTGAATACACCCTATATTTCGATCTCCTGCCCAATAGATAGAGTGCGTTCAGTATGACAACGCGTTTTGAGCAGGGTGTCGAACCGGAACCGAACCGAACCGAAAACCGGAACCGAACCGGTATTTTTTCCGGAACTGAACCCGAACCCGAACCGTTATATTGTTATCGCGATGAACCCGAACCGGAACTGAACCGGAAAAAAATAACGGTTACCGGCTCATGTCAAAACGGTTCGGCCACGCGCTGTTGACAATGAATGTGCTATCAATGCCATTTGTTTTTTAAGTGCCGTCAACTGACACACACCTCGCTTACATATTTTTCTTCTCCACTCAGTCTTAGGAATATAAACGCTGCATCCATGAATCTTGACAAACGCTGCATCCATGAATCTTGACATAGGAACCAGTATTGCGCTAATCGCGGCTTGCACGGAAAAAATAAATTGAAAGGCTGTGCAAAAAAAAAAAAATCGCGTCACGGGATTTTATTTTTTTACAATCTCGTAAATCCTAAATGCTGCTGTGTGCTCATTTCATAACACGTTTCTAGAACGCGCGAGTTCTTGAAGCTTGCTTCCATCGGAATGAGAAAAGAAAAGGCTGTGGAGTTTGATAATGTTTGAGGGAGAGAAAGAAATTTTATTTACAGTTGAAATGAGCATTCATGAATTATATCTGCTCTTCGCTGCCCCAACCACCGGTCAGAGTATATCGAGCTATGAAGTGTCAAGATTTACATGCCGTATTTTTTCGTACCGGAAACTCGATAAATGCGGGGGAAAAAAACAGGGATACAAACCCTAGTCGCTCGCGGAGAAGCGAAGCTGCGCGCACTTTCGAATTTGACAAAGGATCTGCCGAGCTTCTGTTGCTTCCGTCGCCTGCCCAGCGTAGTCATGGGACTCAAGCGGGCGCGTGCGCTCAAACCAACGCTCAGCAGACGCTGGAGTTAGCGCCCGTGACAGACAGCCCTGTCATCAGACAGTCGTTGTTTGCCGCTTGCATTGGCTACAGGCTTTTATAAACGTTATGCACTACTAGTTTCGACGATGTATCCCGTTTCGTATGTGCTGATTTCAGATGTTTTATTTGTAATTTATTTTGATGTTGCAATTTGTCATTTATAATTTCGAACCGGTTCGCGAACCGGTTCAGCGCCCGAACCGGTTCGCGAACCGGTTCGCGGATCGAATTAATCGAACCGGAACTGAACCGGAACAAAATAAATTTACCTGAACCTGAACCGTAACCGAACCCGTACTTTTTTTGGTTAGACACACTGGTTTTGAGCCAATCATATTTGGCTGTTTATTTTAAGTCCGAGGTCCCACGGCTGGCCTCTCCAAGTAGCTTAAAATGCAGCCCCTAAATGGCGACACCGATTTTTGTCGCCGAGAAACAGTGGTATGGCTCGTGGCACCGATGTTCCGGGTAATTCCCGTGCACGTTACACGTTCACCGCGTGTTCTCGCCCGCGTCACGCGGTGCCAGCGCTGCACAGTTTGCTCGGCTGCTAAGCAAAACAAGTTAGCCCCCAGCTCATCTATCAGAGAATGCCAAGCTGGGTGGGTTCTGATATGGGCTTCTGATCCGCGGTGGAGGAATTTCTACATACGTTTGTGCAAGACATCATGAAGTGAGAAAAAATCTTGCGGCTTAACTTTGTAATTTTTCGTAAATAAAAAAAAAAGCTCGGCATAAATGTTTAGCGGGCCCTCTCTTTCAAGACAGGTTATCAAGGACGCATGATAAAAAGACAGTGACGCTTGTTGATTGACTTATCAATACGATAGCAATTGAAAGCGACTGGATGTTACAGTATACTGTAATGTCCACTACAACACCGTGGAGGAACTCTGGGAAGCCCAACGCATCTCGCAGATCAAATGGCTAAACGCGTCGTCCTGCCGCAACAATCGACACAGGAATTACCACCTGAGGTCAGAAGTAAAATCGCGGTCGAAAGAATCCCCAGAAACATGAACGGAGAAAAAAATCCAGACAGAAGTGTCAGAGCCGAAATTATGTCGAGAATTTAGGAAAAGAAACCTGTAAGTCTCTACGCCGACGCGGCCAAACTCCCAGGGGTAACACCACCTCGCTGGCCGTCGCCAACCCGCTCGGCGAAACGATCAGAACGGCGTATATGTATACACCACCCTCATGGAACGAGCTGAAGAGGGGCAATAGCCGCGAACTGCGACGACGGAAGCGCATCTCACCATTCTGGCGGACTCGCAAAAGACGTGCCGCAATTTCGATAAAGGTGAAATAAGCGAATCGGTTGCGAAGCTCATCTCCAAGGCGTATTTTGAGTTACTCAAGATCGCCTGGATACCGGGACATTCGGGTATTGAAGGGAACGAGGCGGCCAACGACGCAGCCCGAGCCTCCCACGCGAACCGGGACTCGGCCAACTCCCCAAGGACCTCCGAAGCAAACATGCACCACAACGAATATCTGAAGACCACCAGAGAAGGAAGGAGGCTTCTACCGCCTCGTCCAATAACGTTCACCAAAGAGAAGGAGCACCTCTACAGAAGACTAAGACAGGAACCCTTTAGATTCCCCTGAAACTCCATCAGTGGTACCCCTTCCTCCAGCCTTCAGGAAAATACTCCTTCTGTGGGTGGGGATGGGCAGTGCCACCTGATCTGGGAATGCAAGAAGATTCAACGATTCGACCTGATTCCCAATCCGACGAGGGTGAGCTGGTACGCGGCACTGAAATTGGGTTATGTGTATGTTTATACAGCCTAGAACTTCGTCTGCCTCAACGGGCGACGAGTCTTCCAGCTGTAGATGAGAAATTTAGCCAGCGCAGTACAACCGATAGGGATGGTGTCTTTAACGTGCATCACGCAGTAGTGATACACGACCGCACGCCGGTACGATGATCGTCCAGATCAAAACGGGCAGGGTTGAGATTGAGCCCAGGATCCTGAGTTCTGCGGCGCGAGCTTTCGCTCCACGTGCTCCGAGCTGGTGTCTGCTAGCCCACTCGGCCACCGATCCCTGGTGTATCCACACGACGGACCGGGCCGCGGACCGATTGATCACGTGATGCGCGGCCCGCGGGCCGCCTGGCTGCAATGAGCATCCACACGGCGGACCAAAAAAGCAGACGACAGAGCGAACGGGCTGGTCTAACCCTCTACCTCACAGCTCCGCCAAACGCATGCAGCGAGCTGCTTTGAGGCTATTTGTAAGGAGCCAAGGTGGAGGTTGAACGAAAGAGACGCTTGGCCATGGTGGCCCTGGCGTTGACTATTGAGGACGAGGAGGACTTAAGTGAACCGAAAAGGGCATTCTGGATGAAGCCCTGGATGTGCAGGAAAGATTTTGGTCTGCATAGTCAACTCTTTTCGTCGAACAACAAAAAGTTCGTCTTCTTCTGTCTTCAACAGTTGGCGCCAAAAGAAAATGTCTTTGAATTTCGATTCTTAATCCAAACAACAAAAGTCAGCTTGTTGCCAGACTTAGCGCTTCAATTATACTAAAAACGCCGCGGTCCGCCGCCAAGGTCCGGGCGAGAAAAGTCGCTTGGCATTTCTCAGAAGCGCGGGCCGCGGACCGCCGGCGGACCTCGAAAACCGGTGACGTAAGATCACGTGATGCACGGCCCGCGGACCAAAACAGCAATTTGGTCCGTCGTGTGGATACACCGCGGCACTTTGATGTGGTGATCATGCCAGTCAAACTTGGCTGGTTCGGAAAGCCACAGCGCTAACGGCCGGGATTAGGAAACTCGGAATAGGGGTACCCAACCAAGTCTTCTCTGTTGACTAAGCTCCGTTTCTTTCTCCGCCCCCTCTCCCCTATCCACCCCTTTCATGCAATGAAGTTTTTTGAATAGAATCAAACCAATGAACAGAAGGGTAGTGCTCAAACTAGCTGGGGATGGTTGAACACATTTTAAGACAACACTGTGAGACTGGAAAAAAAAAAAGAAAACGAAGGACTGTTGTTTCGTGCATCGTTTTTCCCCAGTCTCCAGGCTTTGTCTCAACTGCGCTCCTTGAGGTGTCGAGTAAGGTAGGTAGTTTGAGTAGATCGTTCCGTTATCTCTAGACAACTATACTCGATACTGCCGCCTGCAGGGCCGAGAAAGCAACGCTCGGTCACGGGCCTCTAGAAAATTCGCGTTTATTCTTGCTCCGGACGTAACTTTTATCATTCATTCATGCTTTCTTCCTTCCGAAAGTGCCTGTTCATCGACGCTCGAAGCTTCTCAGCCTAATCTTCGAGATATTCACGCACACCATAGATAAGGAGCTGCGTGGGACCTTGTCGAGTCAGTCTCGCTCTCGCTTGCTGTTACGCCGCCTAATCGCCGCCCCCTTTTCTGCTGCCTCGACGCTCGTTCTTTATTTTTGTTTGGCTCAAGTTCGCCGATTAAGCCTTTTGTTTTCAGTTTACTGTTCGTCCTCTCGTCACCTTCATTGTGACAATACTTCGTCTTGCCTTTGCGCATGCATACACTACCCAAGTGTAAAAAGTATCTAGATGTTTTCATCTCAATAGACCTTTTCGAAATATCCCAGGAGACCTTGCAACGAGGGGAATTTTGGGGCTGTTCGTATGTACGGTCGTGTCGGCTGCTACGCTTCGTATATCCTGGTAGCGGCACGATTAATCCTTTCTGATTATTAGGCGCTCAGTACACACGCAAAAATTAAGCGATCGGAAAGGAAGGTCGTCACATACTCTGTTTTGCTTTCCTTCTGCCTTCTCTGCGTTCTGAAATCAAGAACTGCTAAACCAACGTCAATTTTGTCTTCGCTTCTTGGATAATATCGTGTGCTGTACATCCGAACGTCCCAATGCGTAAAGCAGACGATGGGGGCACACATATTTCTCGAAAGATGTATTCAAGCACAATTTTCGGCTCGATACTTTAATTTTCACAAAAATATATAATTCATGGGCCCATGCTTGAAATGAAAGGGAACGCAAGCGACAAGCGTGGCAGATTTATTTTTATTTTCATGTTATTTACCATTCAGGCGGCCGTGGCCAGAACTGACGTTTCTCTGCACCTGTCGGGGATCGCAAGTTTGACCGCTCGCTATTTCGTCACTTCTCAAGCAAATGCACTAAGACCCTTCTCAGGCGAATTCAAAGTAGATTTCACTAAGGTAAATGAAATAATTTTTTGTTCTTTTGAAATAATAAAATAAAAGCTCTAACTAGGGTGCCTCAATGCCCCTCTGTTTAGGGTGATGCCACCTTTGCAGTACCCGATGCCGACAGCACGCGCTCACAGATAAAATACAAAGAAATCGACGAAAACAAAATGTCGCCAGAGCACAGTCAGCGTTACAAACACGTGCAGGGACACGCTCTTTCACGTGCTTCTGAACAAAAAGAAAAATAAAAGTGTGGGACAAAATGGCCAGATGTCTCCACCCCATGGTGCTCCACCCTAAGCAAAGCGCACATGAAGGCACCCTAGGTCTAACAGTCTGCTGTGTGTGATTTTCGGCAAAGTGTTGCAAGTTCTTACGTGAGGACTATTAAACATATTTTAATTACCTTGATACCACCAGAAAGCTCAAATGTTGCTATTTGTATTTAATGTAATTTTGATACTATAGGTAAAAATTAAAATGTGTAGTAGAAATTTGCTTTGTATTATCGTGATCTCTCATGCAATAGAAATGAAATATAGTATTTTGTGTGTATAAACGGAAATAAAGCTTGAATCTTGTGAAATGTACGTTGGAAACCGCAAGATTTATTCAGGGTTAAAATAACTTTTACTTCGCATTCCGCACATATCAGGTATTTTTACCCATATGTTTGAAATATTATTTTGAGGTAATTGACCGTAGTGTGATGCCACAGTATTCTCAAGAATATCACTAATGCAAGAACGCTGTCACAGCGCACTACTGATAAGTCTCAGGTTTCAATTGCAGTCATACAAACAAAATACCATATATTCTATTTATATTTTTATTAAGCACAATCATACGTGGTTACTATAAAAAAGGAAGCAAATAAAAATTGTGTTTTTAAGAAAATAGGCTTCAAATTTGCTAGGCTTTTGAAACATTTGCTCATTCAAATATACAGCCTGTACCCTAAAACATTTCCCAATTTTCACCGAAAAAAAAAACTACGTAACGCCAAAGGTTTTTCTTTTTCACCCAAAGTTAGCGCTAACGATTCAAACCAGACGCCAAAGTTTCAGCGCTAACCGTTATCTTATTCAGAAGTTATAAAGGATTTTCTGAAAAGTTCAATGGGAACATGGGGCCCATTTTGGGACTTTTGGGAAACTGGCTGTTATAAGATGTATTCGAGAGCTCTGTCGGCCGGCATGTTTCCATTCAAAATTTCCGAAAATCCCGTATAACTGTCGAATGAAGTAACGGTTAGTGCTGAAACTTTGGAGTTTGGATCGGACCGTTAACGTTACATTTGAGCAAAAATAAACATTCGGCTATGCGTAGTTCAGTTTTATGGTAAAAACAAAACAAAAACAACAACAACAACATTCTTTTCGGTGGTCACTTTGTATATAACGGAATTTATTTTGTAGATAAAATATTTAATTTATGTGTAATAAGAAAGTTAGGCTTGGAGTTTCTCGGCGATATCTTTTTTTTTTTAAATACATTATGTAGGTCAGATGTAAGAACTTGCCAAACTTTGCCAAAATTTATCAAAAAGAGAAAGTTCGACTTTTCTTAAAATGTTTGTAAAGTATTAGCTTTTTACTTTATTTTAATGCTGATCGTTTTAATGCTGAGTTGATAATCAAGTTGGAGATCGGTGCATTCGCGAAGAAATCATTAATATTGTTATTATTGATACTATTATTATTAAGCGTCATAAAATCTCTTTTGAAAGTGTCACAGGAGGGTTTTAGCGCTGCAGTGTGAGAAGGGAAAGCAAATGCGAGCGGTCAGACATGCGATCTCTGACAGATGGAAGAAACGTCAGTTTTCGCCTTTGCCGCTTGAAATAACAATAACTTCAGAAGAGAAAATCCGCCACGCTTGCTGTTTGCGCTGTCGTTCATTTCAGAAATTACCTTAGAACATGCTTTTCTTTTTTGTATAAACTAAAAGTGGACCCCAAACCCGTGCCTTAATTTAGATGAAAAAAAATCAATCATCTATTAAAATTGTTATATGCCTATAAAGAGCTTAGCAACATTACTCTCTGAAAATCTTAAAGGACACATGAAAAGGAAGCTAAGAAGAAAGATGGCGTCGAACGACAAGTTGGATGGCGTGTGCAGAAAACATGTGGGAAGGAAAGCTTGAAGTATAGTACTTTTAAAGTAATTGCTAAATACCTGTCGCGGGTGATTCAGAGGAAGTTGCATGCCGCTGTGCAAATCCCTTGATTACCGTTATGTAGAGCTGTTTCGTTACTTTTAAAGCGTAGCTCTTAGGCTCCCGTCTCCGGGTTGAGTGGCGCCGGCGTTGGAGTAAGCGCTCGCGTTGCATTATGGGACACCACAGTTGCCCCGCTAAATTTAGCGGGAAATTGAATGGTGTTTGTACTGAGGTCACACGACGTCAATTTCCTCGTTAAATTTAGGGGTAAAACTTAGCGAAAATTTCCCGCTATATGGAAGTTGAGGAGAGAAGGAGGGAGGATATGGAGAGGAGAGGCATACCCTCCCCCGTACCTTCCCCTCCTCCTCCCCAAGAGCATGCGCTCTAATTTCGCATTACAGAAAATTGTAAACGCCTTTCAATTTTTTTTGTCTTGAAATTATACAGATTATGGAGGGCTGCTATCAGTTCGTGAACTTAAAGGACAGAGCCAGCATACAGACCATGGCAAGCATCTTTTTGTGAGTATGCATTTATTAGTTGTGTGTCGCGATTGAAATTTTTTTAACACTTTCTTAGTGAAGGGCGATTAAGCCAACATAGCTTAATACCTGTAGTATCCAGAGGACCAGGCTGATAGGGTTCTTCGCTGTACCATGTTTAATGCAAGACTGCCGGAGCCATCGGGTGATAGAACACCCGGGGTGGAACGTTACGCCGGTAGCTGGGTATGGCGTTACAAGAACGGGGACCCGAGGTGCGTCAGCAAGCTCTCGGCGGTGCGTGCTTATTGTATCACCCACTACAACACTCTCCCATACTTAGTTAAAAACAAGTAAACCCTTCGACGGCACTCAAAGGAAAGTTCACGCAAATTAATACAATATAACAAACCCACACACAAAAGAAACCTTACATATTTACAGTTTTAGATAAGAATATGAAGGCATATAAATGCAGAAAAGAATAAACATAGGGACGGACAAAACAGCACCTCTTTCGACTTTCAACACAAATAGTTTTATTAGGCACCGGCACCCGGCCCAAGAGACCCAGAGACGGAAAGGGGAGGACGAAAAGCGGGAACATGGAAAGGTGAGGGGTGGCAGGGAGAGGATAAGAGGCGACGTCAGACAGGAAAATTACTCGCGGGGAAGAAGAAAGGCCAGGAGGAGCCGCAAAGAAGCGAGCCGCTCGAAACGACATCACCGGACGGACGACCTAGGCCCGCGGGGTTTTCGTCAAGGCCATCAACTGCGGGCAGAAGGTACGCCGCGTCCCTTCGTAGAGAAGAGAAAGAGAGGGCGCCGAGATGTTTCGGGATGCGTGCACTATCGTGTAGGACTCCATTATCTCTCGGCCGTAGCGACCTCGGTTAGAACCTAGGATTCTCGCCGAAGAGAACCCAGGGGCGACATGAGGAGACGAGGCCCTATTGTGGACGGCAATCGGGTGTTGTGACTCCCTCCCATCGACCTCCCTCTCATGTTCACGTAGCCTGTCATTAAAGGTGTAGGAAACGAAATTTCAGCGCTCATTTTCTAGCTTGAATGTGTTGCATGTTGCACCTAACCTCAAAAACACCAGTCTTCCGTTGAAAGGCACAAGAAAACTAATTTTAAAGCTAAATAAACGATCTTCCAATGTGCACCTGGTGGATGCATGCGGAGCCTATTTGGGAGGTAGTCTAGCAACGTTGTGGAATCTGCTACGTAGTCGTGACGTAGCAGATTCCTCTGGCGCAACGCCGCTCTTTGGCATTTCAACATTTTCCTTCTTAGCTTTCCTCCTCAACTCACAAATCGCGCATTGAACCAAACAGTCCAAGAAGACGGAAAGGGTGGACTCTCCTCTTTCTCGGACCCTCGTTTGTGCAGCCGGATGCAGCCATTCTCCCCTAGAAGATTAGCCAGTCGCTCAAAACTCGGACAAAAGTTGCTTTCCCACCCCGTTCAGCCCTAAGCTGACAGTGCTGTGGAAGCTACGTGCTTCTTGAGCCAGCCACACGCTCGTCACCCCACGGGCACTTCGAACGGCTCGGTTGTAGCGCGCTGACGCTATTGACACCACCACAACGCTGACAACGCCACCAAGGGCAAAGCTCATAATCCCGCCAGCCTTGCTACGTCACGAATGCGGGAAACTTTTCTTTCTGTTTTTGTTTGCGCCGGATATCCCATGACGCATCGCGCCCTCCGTTCGCTTCTCTTCGAGCGCTCGCTCGAGTGCACCGTTTGGAACGAAAAATATAGCCAATCGTTCAAAATACAAACGTGCGATTCATGAATTACGGTTGCTCACGTCATGCTTGACCCATTTCCGAACGAAATTTGAAAGTTCAATTTTTGGTTCAGCACCTCGCTATCGCAGCGCCCTGTCTGGCCGATATACTCCGCGCCACAAGACAAAGGTATGGTGTAGACGCGCCCCGACGTACAGGGAACGAAGCTAGTCCCGTGCGCTCTTGGAGCATCCAGACGTGGAGGGCGAGGGCTCGTTTACGAGACGACACATAGAACCCAGCTTAAACTGGCGAAAACCGACATCGACGTCGTACCTTGGCGACTGTCCTGAGGCGGTGAAATGTTGTGTAGCACGGCGTGACCGAAAACTTTTTGGGCGGGTTGGCTTTTGGCGGTCGAGGGAAGACTTGGAGATTACGGCCTTTAAGGTGGTTGAAATGAGGTCACGCGGTCAAACACCTTAAAGGCCTTAATCTCCAAGCTCCTCGACCGCCAAAAGCCAGCCCGCCCAAAACGCCTTCGGTCACGCCGTATTACCACGACACTTTCACCGCCTCAGGGCAGTCGCCAGAAGGTACGACGTCGATGTCGTATTTTCGTGCCAGTTTAAGCTGGGTTCGATGTGTCGTCTCGTAAATGAGCCCCCGCCCTCCACGTCTGGATGCTCAAGAGGCACGGGACTAGCTTCGTTCCCTGTGCATCGGGGCGCATCTGCACCATACCTTTGTCTTGTGGCGCGGAGTATATCGGCCAGACAGGGCGCTGCGGTTAACGACAGGCTACATGAACATGAGAGGGAGGTCGATGGGAGGGAGTCACACACCCGATTGCCGTCCACAATAGGGCCTGCTCCTCATGTCGCCCTGGGTTCTCTTCGGCGAGAATCCTAGGTTCTAACCGAGGTCGCTACGGCCGAGAGATAATTGAGTCCTACGCGATAATGCACGCATCCCGAAACATCTCGGCGCCCTCTCTTTCTCTTTCTACGAAGGACGCGGCGTACCTTCGCCCGCAGTTGATGGCCTTGACGAAACCCCGCGAGCTCGGTCATCCGTCCGGTGATGTCGTTTCAAGCGGCTTCGCTTCTTTGCGGCTCTCTCCTGGCCTTTCTTCTTCCCCGCGAGTAATTTTCCTGTCTGACTCACCTTTCTCTCCCTACCACCCCTCACCTTTCCATGTTCCCTTTCGTCCTCCCCCTTTCCGTCTCTGGGTCTCTTGGGCCGGGTGCCGGTGCCTAATAAAACTATTTGTGTTGAAAGTCGAAAGAGGTGCTGTGTTGTCCGTCTCTATGTTTATTCTTTCTGTATTTATTTAACTTCACCAACGCGCTCACGTCGAACTAAGTATGAAGGCACACTTTTCTTCTTTATTGCGAATATCTACCAGGCGGACGCCGGTTCCGGTCGAGGTACCGATGAAGCGTTCCTTGTGGCTGTGGTAACGAGGGGCCTGAGAATGGAGTTGATCCAGTTTCTTGTCCCTCGAACATCGGTGGCTGATCTGCAGCCGGCTCGTTCTCAAGCTCCCTTGCCCTCGAGGTGACGATGTCGGCAGTGCACTAGCAAATCGCCCTCTGGCGTCTCCGGGGTGGAGGTCTCCCGCAATCGCAGATGGTCTTGGTGTCGCCGCCACACGAAGATTCCCCTCGGCGTAGTCACGCGGAGCCTGTAAGACACTGGTCCCGACCGAACCACGACAACTCCGGGCAACCAACGGTTCCCCGGCCGAAACATCTTGACATGGGCCTTATCCCTAAGTTCGAGATGTTGCGGATGACCGCTCTGTTTCACATGTAGCATATCCTGCTTGCAGGTGAACGATTTCCTCGCACAACCCAGCCAGGTAGTGCGCCGCCGTCCTCGTAGCAACTCCGCCGGACTCTGAAGAGTTGTGGCGTGAGGTGTGTTTCTGTAAGTCAACAAGAAACTTGCCAGCCGAAGGGGCAGGGGTCGACTTGGCATGTCTTTTCGTAAAGCTTCTTTTAGGACACGAATGAAGCGCTCGGCCAGTCCGTTACTGGACGGGTGGTAGAGGGCGCTCCTGATGTGCCTCACGCCGTTCTCTCGCAAGAGAGTGTGAAATTCTTGAGGACAAAATTGGGGGCCATTGTCGCTAACAATAACATCTGGCAGACCGAAACGACTAAACACCTCCCTGAACTTTTCAATAGTTGCTTCGGTCCAGAAAAACCTCGGGCCACTTAGAGTGGGAGTCGACGCTCACCAGAAACTGGTGGTTTTGGAAGGGTCCCGCAAAATTCAAGTGCAGCCTCTGCCACAGACGAGATCGCCAGGACCAGGGATGCAGCGAAGCTGGACCGAGAAGACTCTGCTGCTGCTGGCACGGGTCGCACGACTTGACGCATTTTTCAATGTCTGTATCTACCTCTGGCCACCATACACAGCTGCGCGCCGGTTATTTCATCCTTACGATTCCCGAGTGCCCTTCATGCAGCTCTTCCAGACCGCGTTCGCGCAGTCCTCGTGGAATCACAACCCTCATTCCTTAGTACACGCAACGCTGGTGCCAGGTCAGCTCGTTCCTTCTTGCAGGGTAGCTCTTTAGTCCATCTTCTACCTCTGTGGGCCACGATGCGGCGAGGAATCTTGCGACTTGAGAGAGCTCTCTATCTTTAGCGGTAAACTGAGCTATGTCCTGGCTACTCATTGGAAAAGATTGTAGGCGCATCCCCAGCATTCCTCGACACAGCCTCCTTGCGCCCTCTCTTGGCTATTCTCAGCAAAACGCAGTAAAATGATAATTTCAGCCAAACAACGGCAGAAATCCTTACGTTCCCCGGGATATTTATAGAGGGCACTAATACACTCTTATTTAATACCTACTTGAACCTCAGGATTGTATACCTTTTATTCCTGGGCCCGGAATATTATTGTTGCATTGGGTCCTATGAGCCACTTTGAGAAAATTTTAAATTTCTTCTCACTGAAATAAAGAATCGTAAATTTCCCGAAGAATACCATAGCTGCCGACTCATAGCACACACCGCAGTTAAAATTTCGGTATTTTATTTAATAATTTTTATTCCTCGAGTCTTTCAAACTCGGCCCGCTTTTTGCCCCTGTAAAATTAGCACTCCGCCGTGCTCCAAGGAGCTTGCGGCCAAGCTACTCTACAAAGGCTTATCGGAAACAAGATTTGTACGATGCGTTTGTGACAGCTTATTGACTAAGAATGTGGCAGTTATAATATGTCTATATCAAAATTAGATGTTTACAATCAAATTTTATGCCCTGGATTTCAAATATAAGCGAATTGTTATGTAGGGTCAGAAACACTTGCATTGTATATATTTTGTACTTCACAGCGCATAAACGTCTCACGATAGCTAAGCACTCACTCAATTACAGACATAAAAATATACACACAGCGTATATATTTTGCTTTGAATTTGACCTGTGTACGTAAGGTTTTAGCTCGTGATTACAGACACAAATTGAACAAAATTATTTGAGGCGTGTATAACTAGAATAATAACTAGAACGGCGCGCCGCTGGCCGTTCGATTGTGTGTCTTTTATCTATCTCATTTTATTTATGCATATATACACGTATAAATAAAGAACACAACGACGACGACGTTGAGAGGATGACACACTGGGCGACGGCGGTGCCTCAATCTGAGCCCTGTTTCCTCGGAAGCGGCAACTTCTACTTTGCCTTGGCTACCTCCTTGGAGCCTGATGCTTCGACCCCAGTGGACCGCAGTGAGCAACAGCACCATCAAGTTCGTGAGAATCCTTCATGCACTAATCGAACGGCGTGCCAGATCCCCATGGCCAGCTGCTGACCCGCCCAACCCACCTCCACGAAATCTGGACTTCTGTGAATCGGACTGTCATCCTCCCCAATACCAACAATATATATCGTCGTCATCATGCATGTATATACTCATCACATTATCATGTTCACAAGACGCGGCACAACGGGCATCCATGGTGCGGGCTGCTGCCTCTCCGCGGTGCCGCGGCTCTCCAGAGCCAAATAAATAAAGACTAAAACTAAGAACTAAAGACCAAAAGCTTTGCTGACCAACAGCCGGTAGCGCCTTAGAAGAAAGAACAATAGTGTTTCCTCGTTTAGAGGATACAAATCCCAAAACTACACCATACTATAGTCGGTTACAAGTCAAGAAGGTAGGAGAAGCTCCTCCCACAAGCGTGATGCGCCGGTCTCAAATCGCTCCGCAGTCGAAAGAAGAGTTCATTGAAACGCTCCTTGTTCCGCTTCAATGGATAGATAATGCCACAGAGTGGTGGCAACTTGTCTTCGACCCCCACTTTTTAGAAAGCGACCTTGTATTCATCGGGGGGGGGGGGGAGGGGGGGGAACCGAGTTCCTGAAAGCGCTATGTATTCATCGGACGGGGGACCTAATCCCAGAAGTCGTCTTTGTTTCGATCGGAGGAGAGACTCTAATCTCCCTCTCATGGCTTCCACAATGCTAAGTCAGAGTCGAAAGATAAAGCAAATATAAAGAAGGACAAAAAATAAAGCAAAAAAGCAAGACCCTCCCCGCGCGTTGGCCGCGACGTCACTGGAAACGATGGGACGCTATATGGATGCGGAGGTGGCGGATGGATATATAATTCCCTTTGAGGGCATTTGCCGCTACCTTCTTGACTTGTAACCTACATGGTGCGCACATCAATGAAATAACTATACGGAATACAGAGAATAACTGATTGTCTTTTGAACGCAAAACGGCTAAATACACATAATTGGGGAGATTTTTTGTTTCTAAAAGCCAAATTCAGAAACCTAAACTAAAACTAATGTTTGCTGAAACTCGGGGTATATTGTGTGCATTGTTTCGAAAAAGTATCAAACGAAAACAGCACGCAACACATTTGACGTTGTTTCACACCTCGAGACACTGGCTTGCACTGGCGCACCGACCGCCGGCGTAGCATAGCGCGTAGTCGTGAAATGTCTGCGACTGATGATGATGATAGCTTATTTGCCAAAAAAAGAAGGCTTGGCGCGGACCTTTTTTCCGTCAGGGCTGGATTCGGCGCTGTAGGCGTTCTGTCTAATGCAAATGAGCGGAGTGGAATGTATTCCCCTTAGTAAGGTATTTGGCCAGACGCAGACGATGAAAAGGGTGGGAGGCCGGCGAGATGCACAGGAGAGGAGTTTCAGATAGGCGGTCGCGCGCTTCGAATTCTACGTTTATCTTGCTCTAGGGTGCCTACATGTCTGTCTGTCTCAGGGTGAAGACATCCATTGTTGCCCTGAATGTGCCAGCGCGTGACGCTCTCGGGCACTCGGTACGTGACTTGGGCGGTAAAATGGCGTCTATGCATTAGCCAAAGCTACGCGCTCGAGCTGGATGACACCGGATTGCGCTCACTTCAAAATGCATAAAAAAAAACGATTGGGCGGAAAAAATGGCTGAGATGTCACCACTCAAGCAAAAGCGCGCGTGTGTATGAAGGCACTCTATATTGCTCAAGGTTGATACGCCACGTGTCGTGAGAATCTGGAACTAAAACCGCGTGTCTCAGAAAGATTGAAAAAACGCGGCGACGTCATCCTCGCAATCTTATTCTCTGCACCCAGGAATGGGAAGCCGCGACAAACAGTCTGCCTCCACGTTCAGTCGTCCCGGCCGGTAAACCAACCGGTACTGCTACCGGTTGGTTTACCGGCCAGCCGGTAGGGTGATCACCCACCTCTGCAGGCGTGCCGCGGCAATGCTTTGAATCCTCTTCTTGGGACCAAGAGTTGTCTGCATCGGTTCGTGGCCTGTGATGAACAAGAAAGATCGTCCAAACACGTACACGTGAAATTTCTTCAGGCCGAATATAATGGCTAGTGCTTCTCTTTCTGGCTGGCTGTAGTTTTTTCACTCGGTGTTAAAGTTCTTGACGCAAACGCGATAGGACGAATGTCGCCGTTGGAGAATGCTCTAGACAGGACGGCTCTAAGACCGAATGCCGATCCATCACATGATACTTGGAGGTCTGCTTTTGGATCGTAGTTTGCCAGAATGGGTACGTCAACCAGAAGCGTCTTCACCGTGTCAAAAGCGTCTTGACAGCGCTTGCTCCAGGCCCAGGTAACATCCTTTTGCAATAACTCGTTCATCGGTGCTGGCGTAGTCGAGAGATTGGGAAGAAACTTTCTGTAGAATGTCAACATCTCCAAGAACGACCGTAACTGTTTGGAGTCTTGTGGCCTAGGCGCATTTTGGATTGCTTGCACGTTTTCTCCCGACACAGCTATCCCTTGTTCGCTGATCTGCTGCCCTAGGAACATCAGACTTCACACCAAGAACTTACATTTATCTTTCTTGACTCGGATATCCTTGCCACTTAGCCTCTTCAGTACTTGCTCTAAATTCTTGAGATGATCCCCGGCTGTCTTCCCCGTTATCAGGGTATCGTCGAGATAACAGGTAACGCCTTCGGTTCCCGCTATCAAACTATCCATCATCTTCTGAAATATTGCTGGTTCTTACGTGATGCCTAAAGCCAAGCGCTTGACACAGAAGAGGCCTTTGTGCGTGTTGATGGTTAGATACTGTTGTGATTCGGGATGGACTGATACCTGCTGGTACGCCCGACTTAGGTCAATCTTGGAGAAAACCGTCGCTCCAGCCACCGTTGTTAGCATGTCCTCCAACCTGGGCAATGGGTACTGTTACACGTCCAGACACGGGTTAACTGTTGTGTTATAGTCCCCACATGAGACGTACATACCCGTCGCTCTTGATTACCGGAACGACTGGTGTTGCTTAGACACTATGTGCTACTGCTGAATGACGCCAGCCGCTTCCAGCCTTTTAGCTCTTCCTCTACAGCTGGCTTCAGTGCGAACGGCCTACTTCCAGCTTTCAAGAACTTTGAAGTCACACCTTCTTTCAGGCTAAGACGAGCCTCTTCCCCTTTTCATGCATCCCAGCTTGTCCTTAAATACATGCTGGTAACTTGCTAGGTTGCCTTGGAGCGACACTTTCACGTCAACACTGACTGGGCTAAGCGAACACAATTCGACTTAAGTTTGTGAACCCAATCTCTGCCAATCAAAGGCGGTCCGTCTTCCCCCAGTACGTGGAGCGGCAGCTTCCTTTGAAGTCTCGATACTCTACATCCACCGTCGCCACCCTTTTGGCTCGACCGTCTCGCCGGTGAACGCGCGCAGTATTATGGACGCCGGAGTCAGCTCCGTGCCCGGAAACGATGCTTGGAACTGGCGCATTGACATAATCGACACAGCAGCCCCGTATCTAATTCCATCCGGAATGGCGTGTGCCCGACCTTGAAGGTATAGTAGAACGGGGTATTGGTGTTGCTACCTTCGAGACCACATATTGCTTCGCTGTTCTTATCTTCCTCTGCTACCAAGTTTCGGAAATTCTTTGCTACGCACTGTTGATGTGTCGGCGGGGCTCTACAGAAACGTTTAAATAGCCCCTCCTGGTTGCAGTTATAGCAGATAACGTTACGGTGCGGGCATGACGAGGCAAAGTGCTTGGGAGATCCACAATGTAAACATTTTTTGGGCCGCCACCGCTTTTGATTTCACCACCGTCAGCTTCTGCAACTCAGGCTGGTCGGTCAGCGTATTATGACATGTCTGCACGTTCATGGTGGTTCTTTCGATAGTCAATGCCTTTTCCACAGCTTTCTTGAATATCTAACTCTCATCTTCAGCAAACCAAACTCGCTGAATGTCTGCGCGCCGCAATCCTCAGACGAACCTGTCTCTGAGAATCTCGTCCAGATCATTGCCGAAGTTGCACGTCTGTGCTATTTTTCTTAGCTCTGCTACATATTTGGCAACTGATTCATCTTCCTCTTGAGCACTCTTATGAAAAATGGCCCTTTCTGCGATGACTGATATCCGCGCCGACAAGTGGTTCCGCAAAATCGCAAGCAAACCTTCAAAACTCCTCAGCGAAGGCTCCTCAGACGCTACTAGAGTTCTCAGCAATTTTCGCCTGTCAGGTCCTATTAGACTTATGACCACGTCAACTCTGCTTGAGTCCGCGACAGCGTTCATTTGCAAGAAGGCTCGCAGCCTCTCTTCATAAGATAACCAGTCACACCGCGCGTCTTCAAAAGGTTCCACTTGCCCGTATGACGCCATCCTGACTGCCTGCTGCTCCCTGTTCGTTGGTTGGAGCTGTCAACTGCTGACACGTCAGTTGCAGATGTGCCCGACCGTTCTTGCATCCCGTGGTCGCAGCGAAATCCGTGTCCTCTATTGTGGCCCTGTGAATACACCGGAAATGATGCTGTCCGAGTTGAATGTCTACATTGAGATATGGCTGCACCGGCTCGCTGTAGATGAGAAATTTAGCAGTAGGATTGTAGAATTGCTAGCCTTGGTAACACGATCGCACGCCAGTACGATGCATCTTTACAAATTCCCAGCCCATCGTGTAATGCCAACAGCCCAGCAAGCGTGTGTTCATTGGTTCAAAAAAGGAGTAAAACCGCGCCATATTGTCACGAACAAAAGCATAAACTTGATCAATAAAACTTAAAATTAACGTTTAATGCGGCGTTCTTGTGCCGAGAAACATACAGTAACAAAGACCGTACTTTGGCGGTGACGGGAGGACGACTGACTCAAGCAGCCATGCGAAGCTCCTTTTGTAAAGCGTGGGTATCTAGAAGTTTCCGAGCTCGAACAAACAACAAGATTCTGGAGTCATCTGAAACATTACAGTCATGCAGACAAAAGAAAGCTAAAAGGACGAGCGCTGGCAGGGATCAAACCCCAGCCAGCGGCGTGGGAGTCGTGCACGCTGCTGACGCAGCTATTCGCACACTGCATTACTCCCGTCTTGAACAAAAAACAAACAAACGCATCGCCCCAGGCAACACAAAAATGAAATTGACAACCCAGAACAAGAGAAGGGCAAACTAAAAAAAAACATCCAGGCTCCAATCCACGCTGTGAAGGTGGTTGGACAACGAAGCTGTGGTATCACCTGCAACAATTTTCCGCTGCACTATAGACCCTTTTTATGGCAAACGCCACCAGGTCCAGTCTTTGACGTCCCAGAGAACTTCCGGTTTATAAAAAGAATGAAAGACGAGTTGCCACAGCAACGAGGCCACCTTAACACCGCTGCTTGAAATATAGATGGAACGTTTAACCACCAATTCTCCAGGTGAACGCCGAAAGAACGAAGGAGTGCGAGATCTGTCAAAATGTTTCGAGTAGTCTCGTAAGCCAACTTGCCTCCTCCAAGATTTAATATTGTACAGCCGAAGGCACTCGTTGAATTTCTTTGTTGTCCGTGTAGCATTTTATGCTTTCTAGCACTGGTGACATAAGCCAGCTCAACAGGCTTGCAAAGACGGTGCAACCTGAAGTCGCTTGGGACGCAAGCGGCAGTCCATGTTTGTAAACAGCAAAAGGGTCTATACCAAATGACTGACGAAAGAAAAGGAAATCCACAGTACCAAAACCTTTTTATACATGAAAGACTTCGTCCTCTGCCGTTGCCGCGCCAACTTATGCAGCCGCAATCTTTGCCGAGAAAGGCATGCGGGGAGCGCTGTGCTTCGCATTCTTAGCGGGGCTAGTCACGTCGTTCCCCGCTTCGTACTCTGCCGTTGCCGCAGCAGATTATGCAACCACAATTTTGTACCGAGAAACGCACGCGAGGAGCGCTATGTGCTTATCATCAATCACGTGGTTTTCACACTTGTTTTTGTGATTTTCTTGTTGAAACAAGTGTAAAAACCACATGATAAGAGATAAGGCGCGCGCGAACGGGGATAAGGCGCGCGTGAGTTTTCTGTTGACGGACACAAAAAACAAAAAAACAAGAAAAGAACAACAACAAATATCCCGACCAACGAGTCATATACAGCTTCGCTGTAAAAGTCACCTAAAGCACTGATTTTTACTGTGCTATCGGACATAGCTCAGTTCGAGTCGCCCGACATGAATCACCTTCGGGTCGCAGAGGGCGGCGTGACAATGTTCATGTTCCGTCGGGCAACAGCTTGCAGTTTAGGCTCCTGAGATGGCAAATAACCTTGAGGCCGAAGCACCACTTGAACAGTTCCTCGGTGCGACGATGAACTGGTGTTGAGATCCACACTTTGTAGCCGGGCTGGAACTGGGCGTCAAGGCGGCAAAGATTGTACCTGCTATCGTCAAGAAGTTGAGCGGCTTGAATAAAATGCGGCCGAGCTGGCGGACTTCCTCCGCTCGTTGTGTGGCGAACCGAGCGTCGTCGTCCTGTTTGTCTTTGTGGTCGACATCACACTCGTCGTCGGTATCGTCATCGTGTTCGTCATCAAGGTTGTCGTCAAAGTCGTCGTGAAGGTTGTAGTCGGGGTGTGTCGTTGAAGTCATCGTCCGGGTCATTCTTGGGTCGCCGGCGAAGTCGTCGTCAGGGTTGCCTTTGAAGTCGTAGTTGGAATCGTCGTCGATGTCGTCGTTCGAGTCGTCGCCTTTGTCATCGCCATTGTCGTCGTGAGTCTCGTCGTCAAGGTCAAAGACACGTTTTGTCGCCGAGGCCATAGTAGGGTTGGTTGTTGACGTCGTAGGCGGAGTTTGTCTTTGGAGTCGTTGTTCGTTTCATCGTCAGCGTCGTCACCAAAGTGGTCATGATGTTATTGTCGAGTTCTTAGCCAGAGGCTTTGTCGACCTCATAGTCCAGCTCGTTTCCGAGGCCATAGTTGAAGTTGTCGTTGATGTCGCAGTTGGAGTCATGCCCGGATGTTTTCAGCAATGTCGCTTTCACGGTTGTCGTCTTCGGAGTTATTCTGTTCACAGGCGATACGCATCTTAAGCACAGATTGCGTTGCCCCGCACCTCCACCAAAATTTCACAAATAAAAACATAAGCTTGAATAATAAAACTTAAAAAGAATATTTAATGCCGTGGTCTTGTGCCGAGAAACAAAGCAACAAATACTTTTACGGCGACGGGAGGACGAATGACTCATGCAGCCTCGCGAAGCTCCTTTTGTAAGCGCGTAGGTGTCTAGAAGTTTCCAAGCTCGAACAAACAACAAAATTCTCCAGTCATCTGAAACATTCCAGTCATGCGAACAAAAGAAAGATAAAAAAGACGACCAACTCCACCCAGCAGCGTGGAGTCGAGCACGCTGCTGACTCAGCTATGTACACGCGGCACTATGCACGAACACTTAAACGGGCCCTGCAAGAACTTTTTACTGGTTTTTAATTAGCATCAAGACCTGTGCGCGCTGAACATCGCAACTTAATGAAAGTTTTCTTTTCTCGAAGTTCGCTTTATTTTAAAAGTTATAGGCAAATTAAAATTACAAAAACAAGCAATAAATAACCTCCTGCATGACGTCCTTGGTCGCTTGAGTGACCGCGAACTAGGGGAGGGGTAGTGAGCTCAGCGAGCGCTCACGTTTGTCGCACTCCATATCGACGGCTCGAGAGGGCACCACTAAAGCATGTTCTGGATAGGCTCTATGAAGCGGGCAGCCAGGGCGGCTTGCATTGCATTTGCTGCGCGATTAAACACTAATTCGGCATGACACTTCATTGGCTACAAAGGGCAGCCAACACGGGGTAAAGGTCAGTTCAGAATGGAAGCCACTTCGCGCTGCCATACCGTCAAACGGCCAAACCGCAAGCCAAACTTTCTCGCCGAAGGCCTTCGGAACGCTCGGAACCGGTCATAACCTCGAGTCCGTATACGACCGCAGCGCCGCCGCGTACATCCGGGACCTTTCTACGCTCGCCGCTTGTTGGTGAATGATCCAACTACCCCTTTCTAGTATGCGCCGCCTTTTCCACTGCTTGGTGGCGGGTATATCGACGGGTCATTTCTTATTTCCGTACTTTATAAACTGCATTTGTTTCTTTCCTGATCTAAAATACTAAACAAAAAACTACTTTCATAAATATTTGA
The DNA here is from genome assembly GCA_037355805.1 of Ixodes ricinus. NCBI lineage: Eukaryota > Metazoa > Arthropoda > Arachnida > Ixodida > Ixodidae > Ixodes > Ixodes ricinus. The sequence continues at coordinate 71,840 of JAZHYW010000225.1, forward strand.
AACGGTTCGCGCCACTTACATTTTGTATTTTGACTAAAGGAGGCTTTTAGCTGCTCTGACCAGTAGTGAGCCCAGGACCAAAAACTTCACATATCGCGCGCTATCGGCACCGCGGTTTACCCCCGTAGGAGGAGGAGGTTTCCGCGTCGTCCGGTTAAAATATGACGCACTGATATTTAGTTACTCTCTCCGTGCCGGCTGGCTTGCACGAACCCCGAGAGATGTGGAAACTGCAAAAAAGGTAGACGCTTAAATATGATTGCAGGGTCCCTTTAAAATGTTACAGACGAGACATCCCAGGGTCTTTTAACGTCATGGTGTCACGCGGCGTATATGCAATTACGAAGGTTAATCAGCAACGATCGTACGAAACAGACGAATGAAAAATTTCCGTGTTCTTTTGAAAAACGCGCGGTTTCACGAAAAAACGCCGACGTCGGGAGGCCCTGTGTGACCCTCTCAGTTTCATCGACGGCGGTGTTGACGTCGTCTGAAATGAGCGCCTTTAGAGCGGAGCTCTTAAGCAAGGAACACAGGAGCGACAACAACGGGCGCCGCGCGGCAGTTTCCATGGTAACTTGCGCGCAGTGCCGGCCCTACACCATCAAGCGCCCTGGGCAAACTCCGATCGTGCCCCGCCCCCCCCCTTTCCCTCTTTATACGCCCCTAGCTATCGATATCACGCTGTTAGTAAACATGTGAGTATGGCCCACGGTGGTATGGCCCAACACGAGCATTTTGTCAGACGACATTCCAAAACGAACGGCGATCGAGCATATAACGTCCTGTCAAATGCCATGCTCAAAAAAAAAAAAAAAAGATCCCGTTTAGAAGGGAGGCGCCGTTGGCGCCCCCTTTGATGGCGCCCTGGGCGACCGCCCAGGTCGCCCACCCCTAGGGCCGGTTTGTGTGTGTGTGTGTAGGCGTTGTAAAATAGATGAGGGGAAGGGGGTGGGAGGAGCGGGCCAATCAAACCTAGGACCGGCCCTAGCTGCGCGGACGCTGTGACGGGGCGGCTTGGCGTAGGTCCACGTCACAGCGTCCGGGGCTGTTGCTATAGGCCTCCTGCGCTGAAGCTTTGAACAAACTGTAGCGCCCTCGTTTCGGGTAGTACAAGCTCACTTGATCGAGCCTCGCGCTACTTATGGCACGTTGGTCGAGATTTTTACTTCTGCCTGGTGCTGAAGAACGAAAAACACCTTTGGACGCCAGAAATCGGGCAGACTCAGCGCCGGAAGCCAACTCAAAAGTGCCAAATTCATTACACCACCGCTAGGTGCGCGTCTATTATCATTGGGCGGTGACGTCGAAACACCTGTGTCGCGACGCTTTCATTTTTCTTTTTCTTTGTCATGTCTACTTTGGAACGCGTGAAACGGCATCTCATGGCTCGTGCTCTTAGCGTCTTAGCTTTGACGGCGTTCGGAATTTTGTTGTTTCTTTACATTTTCATCGTGATCTCGCGGTCCGCACCAGAGCAGGCACACTTCTGCATGCCTGACAGTTTGAGACGCTCAAGCTTGTACTACCCAAGACAAGGCCTAACAAGTCCCTTTTCGCAGCACCCCCTGGGCAACGCAGGAGGCCCATGGGAATCACCGCGCGGCGCCCGGTTTTGTCGCTCATGTGTTCCCTGCTTTAGGCACCTGTTTCCGGCTTGAGCGGCGTCACCATCGCCGTCGGCGTAACCGCGCGTTGCATTATGGGACGTTTCCCATAATGGCGTCACACGTGGCGTCACAAATGACGTCACGAGGGTCACGAGTGATGTCACGAGGGTCACGAGTGACGTCATAAAGATCACGAAGGTCACTCGTGAAGGTCACAACCTTCACAGTGACCTTCACGAGGCCGCCACGAGTGACGTCACAAGGGAGGAAGGGAGGGAGGAGGAGGAGGAGGAGGGGCGAAGGAGGACGGAGGTAGGGTGAGGAGGAGGGGAGGAGCAGAAGAAGCGGAGGAGGGAGGAGGAGTGGACGGGAAAGAGGAGAGGATATTTCCCTCTCTGTACCTCTCCCCCTCCTCCTCCTCTTCAAGAGCTGCGCTCTAATTCGGCATTACAGGAAATTGTAAACGTCTTGCATTTTTTTTATATCTTTGAATGCAACCTTTCAAAGGGAAATGAACCCAGTCGGAGGGAAAACCTAAAAATTATCATTGAGTTTCAATTCAGTTTCTAATGCATTCCGATAGAGGACATTAGAAAATCAATTGAAACATATTGATAATTTTTGTAAGCGGACATCACGGGCTGTAAATGCCGATTTCAAGTGACGATGAAATTGCTTGACCATCCCATTCGACTGGGGTTGATAAACAGTCGTTCTCAAGCCAGTTGTACCTAGAAGTCGAGTCAGCTCGGGAAAGGGTGCCGATTAAAATTGTCGACCTCGGTCGGTAGTAACTTCTGACGGTCATCCAAAACGTGAAGCCGAGGTGGCAATAAACACATTACCCAACATCTGGAGTATTATCTGAAGGTTGAGTTGCCTCTGGCCACCATGTGAAACCGTCCGTTACAAAGGATACAGCCATTAACATCAATCCAACAGTAGCATGTACCGCTGACCTCAAGAAACCGAAAGCTGTCCGACCAACTCCATGTGAACTTTGTCGAAACGAGCTTCTGGTTGAAGACACGGTTGATTTGGCGGTACTGGATGTGCACTGGCATGCGGTGCATGAACGTGCACAGGCATGTACGTGGGTGGTTTCATTTGAAATCGAACACGCTTGTCGGGGTGGGTCTTTCGATTTTTTTTGAAAAAATATATGTAATTGCCCCATTTCTGGAAAGAACAAAACCGCTTTTCAAAATTTTTTAAAAAATATTTCGCTTCACGAAAAATTATTGAGTGGAGCAGGGTGAAAATCGGTTTTTTACTCCGTGATTTTTCTACCCAGTTCTGTACGCTGGTATAAATACGGGAAGCATACAAAACTCACAGTAATTTTTTGTGCTCTTGTATGTTATTTCGACTATTTTTTAGTTGAAAGGAAAATAATTTAGTATTTTTGTTTATTGAGATAAAAAATGCCAAACATTGTCTCTTTGACAATCCGGTGACATCTTCAGAGCCTTGTAACTCATGAGTTATTATATTTGTCGCTTACCAAATACTATGCGGGTGTAGCCCTATACATGGGCTATCGACGGGCATAAGTTTAGTTTATTTTATTTTCACTGAAATTTTTATATAAAATTTGAAATTTCGTCGAAAATGAAATTTACCGATATTTTGAACCCACTTTATTAAAAAAGGCCATTTTTTATTTCGTTCAATTTTTTTATTATTGCTGCCGATCATATGAACTTTCAATTGGCTTGATGCGATTTCCCCCTTTTTTTGTTGTATCTTCTCTAGAAGTGATCAAAATCACTGCCACGTGACAATGCGGTGACAACTTCAGAGCCTTGTAACTCATGAGTTATTTTATTTGTCGCTTACCAAATACTATGCGGGTGTAGCCCTATACATGGAATATCGACGGGCATATGTTTAGTTTATTTTATTTTCACAGAATTTTTTATATAAAATATGAAATATCGTCGAAAATGAAATTAACCGATATTTTGAACCCACTTAATCGAAAAAGGCCATTTTTTATTTCTTTCAATTTTTTTTATTATTGCTGCCGATAATATGAACTTTCAATTGGTTTGATGGGATTTCCCCCTTTTTTGTTGTATGTTCTCTAGAAATGATCGAAATCGCTCCCGCTTTCTCATAACGGCCAAACGCAGTTTCCGCAGGTCGGCTTCGCTGCAAAGACTAAACTGCTTATGTGTGTTCAAATGCAGCGGGTAAATTCATTTTGATGGAGAACACTCGTGCTTGGCTGCATATTGTATTTTCTAAATTTTTAATAATGGCAACTGACATTCTTTAGTCTGATAGTTAGCGGTGCAGCGGATGTTCCATTATCCGATGTCTAAAGCCAGGGCACAAAGGGCGGAGAAAGCGGAACGAGCCCTTCATGTAGCCAGACCGGGGTCATATATCTGTTTGTGCTATACACAGCTTGTAAGGCACGTACAGCACGCCCGGCCCTTCGCGCTATAGACCCATCTCCGTTACACCCAGGAAGCATCCGGCACGGGCGCCAATCCATGATGTGTCTTGTCGCGTGCGTTCAAATAACCATGTAATTGCCTGTTCTTTATTGTCAGCGTGTATATCAAAAATATGTAATATCACATGCCCCTCTTTTACAAGGAAAAGCAGTTTGCAGAACAAAAGTGAGGAAAACGGACAGAGTTTACATGAACCGAAGACAATGTTTTACAGAACACAAACACCAGTTGGCGATAAATAGACACTTTTATTAATTAACGCTAGTATATTTAGGATGCACGTGAAAAACAATATTTTGTTGTGCTTTAAATAGTCCACTTCACGAGCAACGCAATATTGGAACTTTTTGACAACGGCATCGGCTTGCCTCTGCTTAGACGATCGAGCGCGGGAGGCGAGCTGAACTTTGTACCGCAGCGGTCGGATGCAGCCGAGAAGTTCAACAGCGTGGTAAGTCGAGACGGACAGAACGAAAACTGGAGCCAAAGCGAGCGAGCGGTGAACCCGAGACGGTGGCCCTTCTGTTTGAACGAGTGTGTGCAGTTAAAAATAAAAGTGTTTGGTTTTGTTCAAGACTGATCGATATCTCTGATGCCAAGAAGCAACGATTCCCACATGCACTGAAGGCAGCGAAAGCAGTCACTTAATGTCTCTGTAGACTTTTAGTTTCTCCACTTTGTCGCACCAAGCTTAATGCAAAGATTGTACAGCCTTCTGGAATATAGAAAAGCGATTTGACGATTTTATTTTAATTGGCTACGGTAGATTTGCTTTGGCTAGGCACACATTGCTTTGGTTTGGGAATAAATAAAGGTAATGGAACATCCGCTGTACCGCTAACGATCGGACTAAGGAATTTCAGTTGCCATCATTAAAAATTAAGAAATAAACAATATGTAGCCAAGCACGAGTGTACTCAATCAAAATGAATTTACCCGCTGCATTTGAACACACAAATAAGCAGTATAGTCTTTGCAGCGAAGCCGACCTGCGGAAACTGCGTTTGGCCGTTCTGAGAAAGCGGGAGCGATTTCGATCACTTCTAGAGAAGATACAACAAAAAAGGGGAAAATCCCATCGAGCCAATTGAAAGTCAGATGATCGGCAGCAATAATAAAAAAAAATTGAAAGAAATAAAAATGGCCTTTTTCAATAAAGTGGGTTCAAAATATCGGTTAATTTCATTTTCGACGATTTTTCACATTTTATATAAAAAAAGTTGTGAAAATAAAATAAACTAAACTTATGCCCGTCGATATTCCATGTATAGGGCTACACCCGCATAGTATTTGGTAAGCGACAAATAAAATAACTCATGAGTTACAAGGCTCTGAAGTTGTCACCGCATTGTCACGTGGGAGTGATTTTGATCACTTCTAGAGAAGATACAACAAAAAAGGGGAAATCGCATCAAGCCAATTGAAAGTTAATATGATCGGCAGCAATAATAAAAAAATTGAACGAAATAAAAAATGGCCTTTTTTAATAAAGTGGGTTCAAAATATCGGTAAATTTCATTTTCGACGATATTTCAAATTTTATATAAAAATTTCAGTGAAAATAAAATAAACTAAACTTATGCCCGTCGATAGCCCATGAATAGGGCTACACCCGCATAGTATTTGGTAAGCGGCAAATATAATGACTCATGAGTTACAAGGCTCTGAAGATGTCACCGGATTGTCAAAGAGACGATGTTTGGCATTTTTTATCTCAATAAACAAAAATACAAAATTATTTTCCTTTCAACTAAAAAATAGTCGAAGTAACATACAAGAGCACAAAAAATTACTGTGAGTTTTGTATGCTTCCCGTATTTATACCAGCGTACAGAACTGGGTAGAAAAATCACGGAGTAAAAAACCGATTTTCACCCTGCTCCACTCAATAATTTTTCGTGAAGCGAAATATTTTTTTAAAAAATTTTGAAAAGCGGTTTTGTTCTTCCCAGAAATGGGGCAATTACATATATTTTTTCAAAAAAAAATCGAAGGACCCACCCCGACAAGCGTGTTCGATTTCAAATGAAACCACCCACGTAGGATTTTATTCGAGGCTGAACGCAGCGGCTGCACAGTAGCTTCTGCGTTCCTCGCACCCGTGGCTGTGCGACAAACAATGTATCGTATTGCCGCGCGCGCAGCTGGCGAACTAGGCAGCGCGGCCGTGGCTTAACGGTTATCGTGCTTGCCTCCCACGCGAAAAGCCAGCTTTCGAATCCTGGGAGTGACGCGTCTTTTATTTATTCTTGGAATTTAGTGTTCTGGTAAATTCGAGAATCCGAGGCCCGAATGTTCAATGCGCCGAACGTTTTAGGCCGAATGTTCCAGAAACCCACGCGGCTACAAAAGGCGATCCGCGTGGCAAGCCGAAGTCAGTCTCGCCCCAGCGTACGACTCTGCTCTTACGACGACTTCGACGCCCGCGACGCTCTGCTGTGATCTTCTGCTTCTTTTTTATTTTTGAACACAAGTTTGCCCCAATAAACGTTTAGTTTCTTCAGTTATTCGCAGCCTCATCATTTGTCCTTTTGTGACATTTTGGTGGAGGTGCGGGTTAGTGCATGTCCTTGCAGCGTACCCCTCCGAAGACACCCCGGCCAAGTGAGGTGCTCAGCCCCGGAAGGGCTGAGCACCTCACTTCGCCGAAGACGCCGAAGCCCGAAGAAGCCGTCGTACCAGAGGTCAGTCCCCCGAACTTGGTCTCTTGCCCGAGAAACTGAAGAACAAGATCCCGACCATGACCATCCCGCCCGTCGTCGTCCTGCCCGTCGCTCCGCGGACATTTGCTCCCTTCCTCGGCGAGATCTACAAGGACGTCGAAGACTGGATCAACCAGTACGAACGCGTGGCTCGCCACAACGGGTGGAGTGACGAACAGCGCCTTCAAAACCTCTGTTTTGCACTCGAAGGAACTGCAAGGCGCTGGTTCGAAAGCCATGAAGCTTCGTTGACCTCGTGGAACGTTTGAAAGAACGAGCTCACGCGTACATTCACCAGTCAACACCGAAGAAAGAGGGCCGAAGACCTGCTGCAATCGAGGACCCATAGCCCAAATGAAAGCGTCACGAGCTTTGTGGAAGACGTCATTCGCCTGAGCTCCCACGCCGACCCTCAGCCCACCGATGAAAAGAAGCTGCGTATTTTGATGCGTGGCGTGAAGGACGACATATTTGGTTGACTCGATACGCAACCCGCCGACGACCGTTCAACGATTTGTCACGGAGGCGACGAACATCGAGCGTGCCCTGCAAGCCCGAGCTAGCCACTACCAGAGGCTACCCGGCGTCAGGGCGGTTCCGCAATCCCCTTGTGACCTCGCCCACGGCATCCCGGGCATTCGAGAGCTTATTCGCGAAGTCGTCCGGGAGGAGCTTAAAAGCTTCTGCCGACTGCTGAGCGCCCGGCCTCAATCTTCATTGCCGGGGTTGTTCGGGACGAGGTTCAGTGAGCGTTCCTTCCGAATGCCTTTGTCACCGTTGCCGCAGCCGATGAGCCGACGCTGACCTACGCCGCAGTGGCCCGACGACCGCCGCCAGCTGCTCAACATTACCCGGTGGCGAAACGACGAGACTCACCAATGCAGGCGTACCGCCGACGCAACGACGAAGGACGTTAGCACGACCGCCGAGACCAGCCGGCGCCAAGAAAACCGACGTGTGGAGGACAGGGGATCGACGACCCATCTGCTATCACTGTGGTGAAATCGACCACATTTACCGTCGATGACCCTACCGACGACTCGGGCTACGCGGGTTCCACCCAAACGATCCACGCCCCCGTTATGGTGAACGCCCTCGGGAGATCGACAAGTACCTGCGACGACCTCAGTCGCCCGAGCCTGCGTCTCGCCGAGAGTTCCGGTCGCCTTCGCCACAACGTCCAGCTTCGCCGATGCACCGACCCCGACGTGAAAGCCCGTCGCCCTTCGCTCCACGCCGGGGAAACTAGGCGCGGCAACCCCTGGAGGTAGTTGCTGAAGACGACAGACGCCAAGATCCTCCAAGAACGTCGGAGGGCCTCCACTCGAAATCAACCAGAGACCGAAACGACGCTCCTGAAACGGTAAAGAACAACCTAAACGTTATTATCGACGGCCACCACGCGTCAGCACCTGTTGACACCGGAGCAGACTACTCCGTCCTGAGTGGGAGGCTCTCCAAACGCCTTCGGAAAGTGACGACGCCGCGGGATGGCCCAAGTAAATCCATTCCGATTTGCTGGAATGGGGCAGATGACGGCGGAATAGGCTGAAGAAGTCCTGCCGGTCTCGTCGGTGGTTTCTTTGTCGTTGACACTCGTGGCAAGATCGGGTGTAGTGGTGCACTGTCTTCGCAAGCTTGGGCCATTCCCACCATCGACGCAAGGAAACCGATGTATAATCACCGCAACCGAATATCTCACACGGTACGCCGAGACAAAAGCCCTTTCATCAGGAACGGCTGTTGAAGTCGCCAAGTTTTTCATCAAGTCCATTGTCCTCCGGCACGGCGCCTCCGAATTCCTGATCTCAGACCGTGGATCCTCGTTCATGGCCCAGCTGACACAAGAAGTCCTTCGTCTCAGCCACACCAGCCATCGTCGCACCACGGCGTACCTCCCGCAGACCAACGAGCTGACGGAAAGACTCAACAAGACCATCGCCGACATGATCTCCATGTACGTCGACGTGGAGCACAAGACATGGGACGAGGTGCTGCCGTAAGTCACATTTTCCTACAACACGGCCGTGCAAGAGACCACCTGGGTTACACCCTTTCAACTGGTTCACGGTCGCAAAGTAACGACAATGCTAGACGCGATGTTACCCAACGAACCGGCTGTCGACGGAAGCGACGACGCCCAGGTGGTTACCCAACGGGCAGAAGAAGTCCGTCAGCTCGCCAGACTCTGGATTTAAGCCCAACAACGTGTCGACACTGGCTGCTACAACCTTCGTCGTCGGGACGTAAACTTCCAGTCCTGAGACAGGGTGTAAGTCTGGACACCGATTCGCCGCCGTGGTCTCAGCGAGAAACTCCTAAAACGGTACCTCGGACCCTACAAGGTACTTCGTCGACTTGGAGATCTGAACTACGAGGTGATGTCCGACGGAACAAGAACGTCAACTCGCCGCCCACCACGACCTGAAGTCGTCCACGTCATACGCCTGAAGCCGTACTACGATCTATAGGACTATGGACCTTATGTATTCCAAATAACCTGTTTAGTTTACCGCTCTTGTTATTTGCTTTGTTTCGGGTTGCATCGGGGCATGCACTTTTTAAAGGTGGGTGTAATGCCGCGTGCGCAGCTGACCAAGCAGGCAGCGCGGCCGTGGCGTAACGGTTACGTGCTTGCCTCCCGCGCGAAGAGCTGGGTTCGATTCCTAGGAGTGACGCGTCTTTTATTTATTCTTGGAATTTAGTGTTCTGGTAAATTCGAGAATCCTCTTGCTTGTTCGCCGCCCGAATGTTCTACGTGCCGAACGTTCTAGGCCGAATGTTCCGGAAACCCACGCGGCTTCAAAAGGCGCTCCGCGTGGCAAGCCGAAGTAGTCTCGCCCCAACGTTCAACTCGGCTCTTACGCTGACTTCGACACCCGCGACGCTCTGCGTTTATCTTCTGTTGTCTCTTTTTATTTTCGAGCACAGGTTCGCCCCATTAAACGTTTAGTTTCTTCAGTTAGTCGCAGCCTCATCATTTGTCCTTCGTGACAGTATCAAAAAGCTGCCGTGGAGGCGCACCTGGGTCATATAGTCTAGGAGTTGCCGTTGACTCGTCGCAGACTACAGCGCGAGACACATGCGCGAAAAATCCATCCGATCCGACGTCCGATCCGGCAATACGACTGCCTGATCCGAAAAATTTGGTCGTCAGACGTGGACGGCGATAGTTCGCGACGGCGGACGGATTGTCGGATGCGTCCAGCCAATCACAGCACAGCTAGCGCGAATGTCATGATGACGCACTGGGTCCGGCGGGACGAACAAGAAGACGGGACGGGCGACGGGAAGCCGGACGCGTGGATCTCGCTGACCCATTCGAAAAGATGGCCCCGGCAAAGAATGCACGCGCTAGCGAGAACGAGCTCTCAACTTCGCTCGTGCGAGCTAAACCGTCAATCTGGGACCAGAGATCTATGAACGCGGACCTCGCTGAAATGCTTGGATCTTCTGGGCGGAGCTGAACGGATCGTCGTGTCGCATGCAAGGTCGGAAGCGTGTGTCTCAAACTGTCGCGTGCGGCGATTTGGAGCGGCGTTCGGACTGTCGGATCGGACGTCGGATCGGACGATTTTGCCGTCCATGCGTCTCGCGCTTACGGTGATGCCTTCCGGAATGTTTATTTTATTAAGATGTATATGAAGTTCGGGAAACTCTGTATATCGTCGTCAGTGGTCTGTTGACGGGCCAGCACTTTTCATGTTCAACGGAGGAGAAGTTACGCGGACAGCGTCAATTCGGCTGAGAACATCAGCGGGCACACTGTCGACTCCTGTGACATGTCGGATGCCCGTTGTAAATTCAATCGGACGAATATGCAACAGCGAATCTCACGTGGTGTGTAAAGAGATCCCGAAATGAAGATGGCGTATGTCACGAGCTTGTGGTCAGTTCATATGGTAAACGTGCGTCCCTCGAGGAAGTGGCGAAGCTTTCGCACAGCCAGGTGGCAGCCAATAGCTCGCACCAGAAAGAGCTGTATTGGGGATACGGTAGCTTGAGTTTCTTAGAAAAGCAAATGGCTACCGCTGTTTTTCTTTTTTCAGTGGAACAGCGGTGCCATGGCTGTTGCAGGTGCCTCAGTCATTAACGCTGTTGATTCGTCATGCTTCGAATGAACGAGACTTCATAGTGTGAATCACCTACCAGGCTCCGATGGGCGTGCCGCCGTAGATTGAGTTTTTTGGTACTGCGTTACCAACGGCGTGCATTGTGCGCTCGCAATGGCTAAGTCAGTTTAAGAAAGGCTACCGCTTGGTGCTCATGAACTAACCGCTCACTTTACAGGGTGGGGTGGAAGTCAGTATCTGACTTAAAATTACTATATTTTTATTAAACGATGTGAAAAAATGATGTTGCTTGGTGTTACATGGTTCATGAGAAAATTGTCTGCCCATTAAAAATTTGAAGCATCTACTTTCCAACAAAGCACTTTAGAAAGTCGGTTGATGACAGTCTATGGCAGTGTCTCGTCGACTGAAGATATGAAAAACAGTCTTTGCTTTGGAAAAGTGAAACGTCATGTTTGGTGACAAAAGGGAAAACAGCGCGGAAAACGGGACAAAGTAGAAGTGAACACAGAACAAGCAAGCTGACTCTCAACTCGAACTTCAATGAAAAACAAAATCACCAATACCAAACACAATCCTGGGTGGCCAATCAACGCGTGTCTAAAAATTAATCTCTTGTTGTAAATTCAGCGACACTCTGGCTGACGCATTTCGTACCTTCTCTTTTAATCGCATAGGTACGAAATGCGTCAGCCAGACGTCGCTGAATTTACGCAGCAAAGAGATTGCATTTTTAGACGCGTGTTGATTGGCACCCCGGGATGTGTTCGGTTTGGCTGGTTTCGTTTTTTATTAACTTTTAGTTGAGAGTCAGACCCTGTCTTGTGTTCTCTTCTACTTTGTCCCTGTTTTTTGCGCGCTGTTTTTCCTTTTGTCAGTATGAGGCATCTACCCCACATCGCCACCCTAGAGTCATGCTTGGTGCCGCACATTTTTAGGTCCAAACATGGCTTCGTCATTGGATGAGCTCCCTCCGTAAGCTCTCCCAAGCGCTTTGCGGGAATGCAGATGCTGCACATTTCTAGAAGTGTGGTATATGCCTCGAGTGAGACTGGGACAAACTGTCGCCAAAGGGTCGCGCCTAGATAGCGTTTTCCTTGCAGACCGACGGTAAGGAGGTGTTCACGGTCGACCTTCAACACTTCATATCAACACAATTCGAAATTTTCAGCACAGAATTAATGACAACTAGGAACCAGTCATCTGTTAGGAAAACCTAAATTACGAATTCCTAAAGACTCCGTAAGTTTGTTTCTTAAGTACTAGTCGATGACTTTATTTAGGGTCTTAACAATAAGCATCCAAGTGTGAAAAGTAGCACACCTGACTCTCTTCTGTTAATGAAAGGCCTATTTGGAAATTTCAGACACTTAACAGCCTGTTCATAATGGGGACCCTGCTTTCAATATTGACCATCGACGACTTCGTCCTCCACCTGAAGCTGAACGGTATTGAATGGAACCAGTCAGGTAAGTAACGGAGATAACTTTTTGACACTTGGATTTGACGCCATTACGAAGCGTTATATAATGATATACTATCCATAGTACCGTGTTGTGCGTACTTGTGTTTATAAACTTTTCAGCGTTCCTTCGCATCACTGCCCAAGGAACTGTCCCTCTCTCCCTTTGGGGTGCTATTCACCCCGGCGAAAAAGGCCACCACTGGGGTGTGGCGCAAGTGCGGCGAACAGGATTTCACTAAAAAGAGCAGACGCGAATGCTCAGAACGTTATCCAAAGCCTAGGGACAAATATGGCGGTACAGAGAAGGCATTTATTGCTCGGAACGGTTTAGTGAGGTCGGCGTTGGCGAACCTAGAGCCACTAAAGAGGCTACGCTGTAGAGTAACGACACTTGAGCCACCTTCTCGCTTTCAATGCATTTTGCCGGTCTCCCGGAGATTAGCCGAGGATCGCAGGAACCGCCTTTCCGCCCTCCAAAAATCTTAAGAATGGGGCAGGTGGCAGCTGGATAAACATGCCGCCTACATCCTTCTACGTTACCCTGCAGATCGCTGCCTTGGACTCATGCCTGGTCATGCTCGGTACCTTTTTCGCCAGTAAACGCGGCTTCTTTGTGGTTCCTGCTTGGACATGGAAGCAGGAACCATCGAACCATCCACTCGTCACCGTGGGATGCGTTGGACGCCTAATGACGATCAGCTGGTGCTTCAGCTGCCAACACTGGATCAGCCCTTCTACGGAGGCACTATGGCGCCACCTATATCCGGCAGAGATACCATAAAGCCATCGGCAAACCTATTCCACTTTAATGGGCTAGGTGGAAGCTGATGAACATCCCGCTTAAATCCTTCCACTTCGCCCAACAGATCACTGCCTTGGGTTCTGCCTGGTAATCCTTGGTACCTTTTTACCAAGTCAACGCGGCTTCTTTGCCGTGTGTGTTCGATGGTTCCTGCTTTCACGTGGATGACCTCTCGTCGTCGTGGGAAGATGGGACCCCTTCCGACGATCGGCTGGTGCTTCAACTGCCGAAACTGGATCAGCCCTTCTACGGAGGCACTATAGCGCCACCTACATCTGGCAGAAATGCCATAAAGTGATCGACGGAACGATTCTTCTTCAGTGGCTAGCGGTGCCAGTGAACATGCCGCTTAAATCCTTCCTACTTCACCCCATAGGTAGAGTTTGTTTGTTCACATGATACTTGTAAGTCCGATGGATTACTGTTATTTGCAGTTACCGGGCAAACTGGCCAGCATTTATTCTGCTTTGCCATCTTGATAGAGAATTTGTTCGTCCACCCTACTGTGTAGTGGCGATGTTCAGCCTAACTATAGTCCTGATAGTCAGGTTGTACGGCAAACTTTACGGACAAAAAACAAATAGTTGAGGATGTTACTTTTATAACAAATAAACAATAGGCCTTAGATGCTACTTTTGATGTCTACAATATCCGTCTGGTTCAAATCAATTCGTGCTTGTCCCATATATGATCTTGTCAGGCGAGTGCAATCTTTTTAAGAAAATACTGCCGCTCTCAAGACCGCCGTGACTCAGGTTACAAATAAGAATGTCGATTTGAAAATTTTTCTAGCAGAAATAATTGGGTTGCTTACGGGCTCCTGGAAGCTACAAATGAATTCCTGTGTTGAGACTCTCCACAGTATATCTTATCTGCTGTCTTCGCATTTGTCTGCAACTTCGAATGTCATCGAACGTTGTCATCGCCTCAGTTCGT